>JAIUZE010072358.1:0-39031 GCA_022085475.1 Heliosperma pusillum
TCAGATCCGAAACTGTCCCAAATGGGAAGAAGTAAAGTCTAGAGATAAACGTGAGAAATCTAAGCTAGAGTACAAACGTGCAATGATTGCTGCTGTGTGGGGTGAGTCCGAATCCGAGCACGATGAACCGCCTAAGGAAGAAAAGGAAGAGAAACTATGTCTTCGATCCACTTACAAGCCCAAGCCACAAAAGAACTCATACAAAGATGATATTAGATGTCTTATGGCTCATACTGAAAATTCTGAAAGTGAATCTGACGACGAGGTATGTCTTTCTGAACTCAAGACTCGTGTTAGATCTCTGTCAAAAGAAAAAATAATTAGGCTTCTTGACGAGACCCTAGACACTAGTTATGACCAAAGTAAACATCTGGAAGCAATGCAAACTGAGATTGAAAGTATCGCGGAAGAAAATGTCAAGTTAAAACGTGATCTGAAATATGTTGAAAAACGAACAGTTGAACAGACTGTTCATTCCGAAGTTATCACTGAAAATGAATCGCTAGTCAACAAGATACAAGCTTTAACTAACGAACTGGATGAAATAAAAAATATGCATGTTAAAGGAGCTATCTTATACTCTGAGTTCAATACTAAATTTGATAGACTCAATGTTGACTATGACGATCTCCTTAACAAGAACAAGAGACTTCTTAGAAAAATCGATAACCTTGAAATCGACTTAAGAAATGCTAGGAATGTCACCGCTAAATGGGAAGGAAGTAATACCGTTTTTGACTTCCTAGTGAATCAATCCAGTAATACTAAGAAGCTAGGATTAGGGTATGAATCTTGTTCTAACTTCAAGCTAGATGATCCTCAATATCATACAGTTTGGGTTCCTGGACAGAAAGTAAACAGATCACCGAACTGTTCAATTCAGAATGCTTCCAGCAATGTCTATTTCAGACAGCCTGAACCCGTAGAACGTGACTTTCGTAAACGTAAGTATGTCGGCCTACCTGAGTATACTTTGTGCAAATTTTGTGGGAAAACAGGACACGTATTTAATGCTTGTAAAAAGCGGTTAGGTTACTTGGAACAAAGTTATAAGATTGTCAAGAAAATGTGGATTCGAAAGAACTTATTATCACAAGTGACTAACCAAAAGGGACCCAAGTTAATTTGGGTACCCAAGTCCAAAGTATAATCTGTTTTGCAGGCTAAAGTGAGAGGGAGCAACATCCATTGATCAAAATAAATTTCGTGGCTCAAGGTGCATATGGACGATGTCTTTGACCTCTCACATAGAGCCTACAAAGTGGAGGTGTGATACATAAATTGGTAAGGTGTTTCAAGTTTATTCACACTTCAAGAAAGAATGATGAAGAAAAAAAGAACAAGAGATAGCCCACGAGAATTTGATGAGCAAAACCATAAGCGTTTTAAACAGTCCACTAAACTGCTCTCATAGAAGCGATCTCAAGTTCAGGGGGAATAGAACAGTCAATGACACTGTTCAATCAGACATCCGACAGTTCAAAGGGATTAAATAAGACGAGCTAAATCAATGTGAATGGAGCAAAGTAAGGCACTTGGAACCACGACCAAAAGATCGTTTCGTCATATGAACCAAATGGGTAAGCCAACAATTATGGGATTACGGTATGATTGTTATTTTTGTGCCTATTTTTTGTGATAACATGGGTGAAGTTAATACTTCATAAAATCCCGTGCAACATTCTTTGACAAACTTTCTTCGCGACATGGTAGAAAAAGGGAACATTTGCTTAAAATTTTGTAAAACCGAAGATTAGTTATCCGACCTTTTAACTAAACCTTTAGCAAGGGAACAATTTGAGAAAATATGATTGGAATTTGGTCTATTAAACTGTAGCTCGTAGTTAATGATCCACTAAAATTTTCCTCTATGATTGACTAGAAAAAGAGTCGCAGTGTCATTGAGTTGGTAATTCTCCATTAGTTATGGAACATGTTTGTAGTTTGCCTAGTCTGGTCCTCTTCTCATAGACTAGTAACGGGCTTGACAATTCAGTGTTTGTACTTAACTTGCATATCCATTTGTTCTCAAACAAAGGCAAAATCCAAATAACCCAAAGATAAGCCAAAACAACCCAGAACTTACCAAACCGAAATTGAACAGTCCTCTGCACTGTTCAGTTGAGAACCCAGAACCCAAACCTTGTTTACCAAAACCTATCTACAATAGATAGGAAGCACCAAATCAATTTGACTATCCATTTAACCCACAACCAAAACTAATTTATACCTTCCCCTTTAATTGATTTTGATTTGAGTATATTGTCTTGAGTTTCTCTTATTCGTGCCATATTTAAGAAAATAATGATATTTTCACATGTTTTCATTTTGGACTTTTATCGGAAGTTTTGATGATTCTATAAAGTTGGATGAATTGTGATCACATTAGAAATATTTCTAAGGAATGAGAAAATATTTCTAAAGACGAAAAAAAAAAGGAAGATCGAAAAAAAAAAAAAAAAAAAGATCAAAAAAAAAAAAAAAAATTAAATCGAAAAAAAAAGGAAGAACAAATATGAGCACTATGTAACGATTTATTCCTCATTCATTCCAAATCTTTTATGTTTTTCGTGTTCTTCAAAATTCCACATTCATGTATCTTATTTTCCTTTGCTACAATTATCATGCACGAAATTTAGAAATCTCATGTACTTTCTATACTCTTATTCGAAGTCAATTCTAACTTAATCACATTAACATAAAGCCTCCCTTACCCTTCTTAACTTGCCTTCCCTCGACCTATCCCGTTAAATCAGCCTAACCCATATATTGCCTTTTTTTTGTGGATGTGTTTGTATATGGTGCTCTCGTTGATTGTTTTGAACTAGTTATTATGATGTCTATGTGGACTGTGTGTCGGTAGCTATTTCCTTGTCTTTGTGGCAATGGGTGTGCGTTGACTATTTTGACTCTCTTTCTCTTTTTGATGATGTCAAGAGGGGGAAATAATGGTGGATCTCGTACATGGTGGATCTCGTACCTAGTAGCTACTAATCTTTAGACCTTTGACTATGAAGTTTTCCTCTTAGCATTTCGAAAAACTAAAGGTTCATTTCAACTATGCTGATCTTAGACTGTTTTCTATTTCTATCAATTGTCATGATTATTATTGCTTTAATAATCTTGTGTTGAGGGAGAATTTATCACTAAGGACTTGCCATTATCAAAGGGGGCATTTGTTGAACCTATTTGCTTGATGATGACATGTCCTTAATACTTGTCCCATGACTTAATGTGCATTGCTAGTTATGTAATGTAACAGGTTTGCAAAGATCGTCATTCGGTGAAGAGAGCATGAAGTATCGATCTCAGTTCATCATTGGTGTCTAGCAATTTGTAAAGGTGAAAAAGCTTAAGTCACACTTGTTGCCTGAACTAAACAGTTCAAGGAACTGTTCAGTTCAGTATTTGTTCATAAGGCACAACAAACTTAATTTCGGATTGATTTGCAAAATCTTTTCCTCATTTAATCTTGCTGAACGTATCAACTCAATTGGAATTCCTCCAGAATATCCTTTAAAAGTTGCTTGAATAAAAAGAAGGAAATATTATTAAAATATCTTTTAGTTAAGAGTTTGAGATAATATAAAAGATTGCATATCTTTTTATTATCTTATTCTTCCTTATTTTAAGAGAGTCCTAAACCTAATAGTTTTCTATAAATAAGAGAGTTTTATTTTCAGAAAACTTCAACCTTTGACAAAAGCAAAAACGTACAGCAAAATTTCTTATGCAAAAATATTTTTGAGTCAAAATATTTTTATGAGCTTAAAAGGTTGTGCCTAGTGAATATTATCAAGTACTTAAACTATTTCATCTCTAGGCAATAGTTGTTCTCCATTGTTCTAACTTGTGAACCTTATAAGGAGACAATAATCATTGTAATTCTCTAATTTGTGAGTGAGTGTTTATTGGGGTACGGGTGGTACTCGAGTCGCACAATCGGGTTGATTGTGGGAATTTTCTTTGTAATCGGGTTTGATTATAAGGAAGATATTTAATAAGAGCGATAGTGGACGTAGACCTTTAGAGAGTAGGTCGAACCACATAAAAATTGTTGTGTTCTTCTTTTTGCTCGTTGTTCTTCATACTCGCATTTAATTTCGTTCGTTAATCGGTTTGAATCAGTACTGCACAGAATTCACTGTTTTAAACAGTCCGCTGAACTGTTTAATTTGCCTGTGTACTGTTTCTGCATCGATCAGTTTCGAGTTGTGTGTTTTTAATTTTTAAAAAGGTACTTAATTCACCCCCTCCCCCTCTTAAGTATTGGATCCATAAACTCAACAATGATACCATTTGTTGAGTCCTCCGCAGCAGGCTTATAGAATTAGGTGCATGAGACCGGCCCACAAGCAAGTGAGGTTCCATCATAAAACCAATTTGTTTTAGGATGGAACCTCACTTGCTTGTGGGTCGGTCTCATGCACCTAATTCTATAAGCCCGCTGCGGAGGACTCAACAAATGGTATCAGAGCCGACGGTTCGGCTTGGGACCGCAAGGTGCGATGTGGTGATGGTGCTCGAGATGACGCGGAGTAGCGTCGTGGTTGCGGAGTAGCACCACCGCTGGACTCTCACCCTTGGTTGGCCCGACACGAGGTTGTGTCGGGTGCGGAGTAGCGCCAGGTGAGGGGGAGTTTCAGCACACACAAATGTGAAAGGGGGAGATTGTTGAGGTCTTTTCCCATATGTGTGTGAGGGGCACTATCCCACATTGGTAGAATACAAGTGAAGGGACTAGTTTATAAGTAAGTGGGCTACTCCTCCTATCACCAATTGGTTTTAGGATGGAACCTCACTTGCTTGTGGGCCGGTCTCATGCACCTAATTCTATAAGCCCGCTGCGGAGGACTCAACAATTATTATACATTTATGGTTGGATGTTGGTAAATGTTGTTCGAATTGAATGGGTAACCATGGAGTTTGAGTTGGTTGTTGTTGTTGGCGATTTGCGTGTTTGTTGTCCCAGCCGGTCGACCGACCGCCGGTTAGCCGACCGGCTGGGAACTCGTTTGATGTGAATTCTGTAACTTTGAGAATTTTGGTATTTCGTGAGTCCCAGCCGGCCGACCGGCCGCCAGTCAACCGACTGGCTAGAAAACCCCTTGTAAATTTGTTGGATTTTGATAGTCTGCGAGTCCCAGCCGGCCACCCGGCAGCCGGCCACTCGGCAGTTGGCCGACTGGCTGGAACTCCCCTTCCCCATTTTTCTTCTTTTCTCTCATTTGGCATGTGACCCCAGCCGGGTAGCCGGTCACACGCACCGGCTGGGGATCCTCTGTATTATTTTTGCGTTGTTTGATGGTACTGAGGTACCAGCCGGGTACTCAGCAGCCTGTCCCCCTGACCGGCTTGCACCCCCTGTAGGCCTTTCTCAATTCTTTCCCATATACCCTCACATGTAATAGTTTGTATGGTTTGTTTATCTTATAAACTTACGTAATAACGTTAAATATTCATGTTTAGAATATATTATATCTCACATACTTATATCACATGTGTTGTGACAGTTTAGATATGTCCGCTCTTGAGTTGGTTCTACCTTATGTATTTGATTTGAGCATTACTTGTGGAGTGCTATGAACTCTCATTTCCCGGCTACACCTTATCCTCGTTAGACTGGAATGTCAGAGCGATGGGTTATATTCTTGATGCTTGTATGCATGTTTTAGTGGGGATATGACGACGTTGTTAGAAGGTGAACGCAATGCGTTGATAGACCCGTCCGTCAAATGTTGTATCCTTGCGAGGTGGTGTCATTGCTTGTAGCGTACTAGCTTGACTTTTGACTATAGATCTCTCTTTCCGCCTCTTTCGTGTGGTTTAGCCGAATTTGGGGTACTCGACGTCTTGGTATGATCGAGTCTTGGATATGGAACATCATACCACATGTCGAATCGGGAAACGTCTTTTCCCGAGAGTCTGGCCAGGTTTAGACTAGGACCGTATTATTGTCGTCGTCCTACCGGGAGGATTAGAGTCTCGTGTGTGCAAAACGTCATATCGTACACGGTTCAGGGGAACGTCTTACTCCGTGGACATGTTGTCTAATTCATGAGCATACAAATCGTCTTATCGTATACGGTTCAGGGAAACGTCTTATCCAGTGGGCTTCCATTTACTTGTCTTGTTATTGTACATGATGCTAGTGCGTGTCATTTACCGTGAGAGTGTGTATGCTTATGTTTGATCATATAATGGATTGTATACTTGATTAATTTGGATGCCTATGATTGGTTTGTATGTCGAGTCCCAAACCTTCTCAATCATATGCCGCTATTGGTGAGATGCAAGCCCTTAATGTTCTATATGGTTGCCAAGGGGAGTCTTCCCCGAGTCTTGTATTGCATGATGATGATGGATGATCGTTTTCTTTACTCGTATATTGTTATTATCATAATGTTATTCTCACAACCGGCATGATATATATGTTTGCATGATGACACATGATTACATGCTTGTTTATGTGTGTTTTCATGTGATATGGCTGGGAGAACCCTGAGTTACTCCCCACTGACTGTGGCATTCATTTTTAATGAATGAACAGGTTGCAGGTTGGTGTTTGCATGGGGTTGTGGCGAGTGAGCTAGCGAGTGTTGTTCTTACAGCGATTCACCCGTAGCGTGTAGTTTATATTAGTTTAGTATATTATCTGTGTTTTATCAAGGGATCGATGTCCCTTGTATTTATTTAAGATACAATTTGTATAAACGATTTATTAACTTAAGTTTTGGTTTTGTAATATAGTGACATTCGCGGTTTTGGTTTTAAAGTTTTCATAATCTCGCATTTTCCACTGCAAATCTATGTGTTTACTTTACTGCGAAATCGTGGGGTGTCACTGTCTGCCCAACAATTCATGCCGGCGGCCCATTGTGCACCAAAAATCAGAGAAGGAGCAAGGATAATGAAGAGCTTTTAGGTGCAGTCGTGGCGAGCCACTTTGACGTCAGTGAGGCATTCGTCATGGTGCATCAGTGGTGGCTGTCGGTGGAGTAGTTGTCAGTAGGGAATAGGTGACGAGAGGAGAGATGTGGTGAATGGTGTAGATGAGGAAGAGGGGTAGGAGTAATATTTTGGTTTATATTAACACTTGATCTAGTGGCAGAGGAGTAGTTTACTACCAGTTCACAGAGGCTTCTAGTTCTCTAAGTATATAGAGAGAGATAAGAGATTAATTAAATCAACTATATTTTGGTTAGTCCTTGAGTCATATTATAAGCCCTTGAATAATGAAGATGGATGGTGAGATTTTTTTCAAAAATACAAAATATCATTAAAATAATCATTATCTTAATTACCTCTCTAGGCAATCATAACCTCTCTTTCTCTTACACTCTATCACTTCAACCTTCACCTCCGTCCTTCATCAATTAAAAATTCCAAAATTTAATTTCTTCCGCACTTCCTCATCTTATTTTCTCTTATTTTATCATGTTCATCATTCATTTTGTTACTTCAGTTGCATTCTTTTGAAAATTTACGTGTTTTTAAATAAGATTTTGTAAGTAGTATTCTTTCTTTTAACATAACCACTCTTATTTGTTATTTTAAATATGTAATTTTAATTTTGTGCGTCTGTGTGTTTCAAAATTTCCGGATAAAATAAAAGCAGTTTCTTAATTACCTCTCTAGGCAATCATAACCTAAATTTTTTATTTTTTGAGCATGTTGCAATGATGATATTTTTGTATAACATTTAGTTGTCTAAATATTCACTACTACGGGAAAATTTAAAATAAGACCTAGCAATACTTAAAATTTTATAAATTCAATGGAATATAAAAATAATATCAGCGTGATAGGCTCGAAAAGATATTAAATTTAGGTTTTTGTTTCGCCTTAATCGTAAACCGTGTGAAGATTTATAGAGTGTTTTATGAAGTCGCTTTTATTTTACATGGGGAGGAATATGGGATTTTAAAACCAATATTCAAAATCTCAACGGTATATGATATTATTATCATTGCGATGGGCTCGAAAAAAGAATAATTTTTTGCTTTTGTTTCGCCTTAGTTGGAATACGAATGAAAAATTTCTTTAGTTTTTTGTTTCTTTGTATAACTTCATTTTAAAGAGTATAACATTAATATTTTTGATGTCTAACTTTAATGAACAGTTGTGTAACTATAATGAAAAATTTGACTAACTATAAAATTTATTAAACTAATGGTTATTTTCTTTATGTCCTTTAAAAAAGTCATCCATTTTAATTATATTTTAATATACTTTAATGAACAAGTTCTGTAACTCTAATCAATAATGAGTGTAACTGTAATAAACGAGTTGTGTAACTGTAATGAACAATGAAGGTTACTGTAATAACCAATGAGTCTGGCTCTAATGAACAAATTGTGTAACTCTAATAAATAATTTGTGTAACTTTAATGAATAGTCAATGTGACTGTAATGTAGAAGTTGTCTAACTGTAATGAAAGTGAGTGTGACTGAAATATATGAGTAAATTAAATATAAGAGTAACTTAAAATATAGGAGTAAATTACATAATTAAATTGAACTACATATCATAACTTCAAATGGATCATAACTACATATAATTACATAATTATATAGGAGTAGATAAGGTGCGTACAATATATATGATGTAACTTCAAATTAATCCGAGAACTACTAAGAATTTCGAAAATTAAATGGTATATGAAAATATCACCATTGCAAGGGGATCGAAAAAAATTCTAAATTTAGGTTTTTATTTCGCCTTGATCATATTAAGTATCAAGATTTCCGAAGCGTTCTAAGAAGTCATTTTAAGTTTACGCAGAAATGAATTCAGTTTTTAAAACAAATATTCAAAATTTCAATGGTTCACGGAAATATTATGATTGTGATAGGATCGCAAAAATAAATAAAATTTGGCTTTTTTTTCACCCTAATCAGACTCTGAATAAAAAATTACTTGAGTTTGTTATTTTTTATTAAATGAAGCGTAAGTTTAATTAACAATCAATGTAAGATTAACAAGTATATGTTGTAAACTCGGTTTTAAAGAATGTAACTTCATAATTTTTGTATAACTTCATTTTAAAGAGTGTAACTTTAATATTTTGGGTGTATAACTGTAATGAAAAAGTTTTATAATTGTAAAATAAATTAAATTAATTGTTGTTTTCATTATGTCCAATATAAGTCTCCCTTTTAATTATATTTTAAAGTAACCTCAATGAACAAGTCGTGTTACTATAATGAATAATGAGTCTTACTGTAATGAACGGGTTGTGTACTTGTAATGAGTAATAAGTTTTATTGTAATGAATAATGAGTCGGACTGTAAATGAACAAGGGCGTAACTGTAATGAACAAGTTGTGTAACTATAATTAAAAAGGAGTGTGACTGTAATGAACAAAGAGTGTAATTGTAATGTACAAGTTGTGTAACTATAATGAACAATGAGTGTGACTATAATGAACGATGAGTGTAACTGTAATGAACAAGTTGTGTCCTTGTAATGAACAATGAGTGTGACTGGAATAAACAATGTGCGTGACTGTAATAAATAATGAGTGTAAATTCAAGCCTATTTTGTGTAACTTTAATTCATATTCAGTGTAACTTCTAGCCTATTTTGTGTAACTTTAATTCAAAATTGGTGTAACTTTAAGCCTATTTTCTAAAACTTTAATTCACAATTAGTGTAACTTCAAACTTATTTTGTACAAGTTTAATTCACAAGCATTTTATAACTTCATAAGACTATGGTGTGACTTCAAGTCGAATATAGTGTAACTTCAATTCATATATGATGTAACTTCAAGTTAAATATGGTGTAACTTCAAATAACTTCAATTTGTACATTATAATTTCAATTATATGAGTAACTTCAAATATATAATTAAATTAAATAATTAAATATAAGTAGATATGATATAACTTTGAAAAGATATAGAGTAATTTCCATTAAAATCAAAATTAAATCCTATTATTGGGATGAGAGAGAATCTAGAGAGAGGAAATTCTCTTTAATTCTGGGTTTCTGACTTATTTCTGACGCAACATGGCTCGAAATAGGAAGATCAAGCATAATTCTCCTGATTTAGTGTTAGATTCATCGAAAAATCACAAAAAAGTATCTAATAATAAGGAGAATCCCTCTCACCATCTTAGTTTTTCTTCGTTAGATTTTAAGTCTGATTTAGAAGCAAACTTGGAAGATGAAATACAATCCGAGATTGTTTCACCGGCACAGTAGAGAGAGGAGATGGTAAATGGTTCTTGCCAACCTATGCGTCGCCTTACCAAGGAGGATGTGGCAGGTGAGATTGATTTCGGGTCTACTTCTGTAATTTGTTAGATACTTGGAGCAAATCCACCTAGTAATGTGATTAGTGGATTTGTGAAGCGGGTTTGGCAAAATTATGGGGTAGATAAGATAACGTTTATGCCTAATGGAATTTTCTTAGTAAGGTTCACGAGTAAGGAAAAGCAACAAATGGTTATGAATAATGGTCATCTAATATCTGTTAATAAACCTGTAATAGTGAAAAAATGGGCGTCTAATATGGAATTGATCAAACATGATGTTAAGAGCGTTCCTATTTGGACCAAGTTATATGGACTTGATGTACAATTTTGGGGAGGTCTAAGTTTGGAAAAGATCAGTGGAGCTGTAGGGAAATTTATTAAATGTCATGGTGCTACTCAACATAGAAATTATCTAGGTTTTGCTCGTTTAATGGTGGAGATTAAAGTGGGACAAGATATTTTTTATGTGACGAGGGGGTTAAATCCCCGCGGGCCCATGCATTCTCGTACCCCCACATGGACCATGTAAGACACCCCCTTCGGGGCTGCAGTGGCCAAGTGATCATCGTCCCAGCTGGTAGTCGAATCCAGGAACTCTTAACTCCTGCATTTCTACAAGTTTCAAAGTTTAACCTGGCTACCACTGGACTAACACCATAGTGGGACAAGAATTTCCTAATGAAATAGTTTTTATGGATGAGAATGAACAAAAGACAAACAATAAGGGTGGTTTATGATTGGTTGCCTATCTCTTGTATGAAGTACATGGGGATGAGTCATTCTACTGAGCAATGCAGGAAAGGGGAGACAAAACATGTGACCAGGATGTGGAAATCCAAACTAACAAAGCCAGTAGGACTGCAGAAGCTTGTGCATGGTGAAGGTAAGAAGGTACCTGTTCAGTAGAAGGAGATAAAAAATCTTTTGCAGGTGCAACAGAAAGAACATGTTGGTATTGTTACACCTGTGATATTCACTAAAATGCCTTATGTGGATCAATATTTTCCTTTAAGAATACTCACTCGTATGATGAAACAGGATAATAATGAGAAGAGATTATTTACTCAAGGAGGAATGTCTTTTATGGAGGCATTAAGTGAATCAATTCTGAAGTCTATGAATAGCTTTGTGGAGAATGAGGTATGTAGTAAGACTTAGAGTGATAATGAGTAGTTGTGGTTTTTGGAATATTAGAGGTCTGAATAACATTAATAACCATAATGAAATAAGAAGGTTTCTTAACCTGAATAAAATTGGGCTATTTGGATTAATTGAAACGAAAATTAAGAGTAGTAGGTGGAATAAAGTTAGGGCCAATCTGTGTGATAGTTGGTCCTTATGTACTAATAATAGCCTATATAAGGGAGGAAGATTTTGGATGATGTGGGAGCCTACTATGTTTAGTGTTGATATCGGGATATAACTGAGCAAACTATACATACAAATGTTTTTGATAAAATCAAGAAGAAGGGTTTTTGGTTTACTCTTGTCTATGGATTTAATAAAGCTGTAGACAGAGAAGGGCTATGGAGCAGTGTTAGGAGGTATCATTCTAATATTGAGGGATCTTGGTTGGTTTGTGGAGATTTTAATGCTATCTTGGATGCTAAGGAGAGGATTGGAGGAGCTGTGGTAACAAGGGCAGATATCATGCCCTTATTGCAGGTTACTAATGATTGTAATTTGGTTGATATGAAAGGTAGAGGATCCTATTACACTTGGAACAATAAACATGAGTTATGGGGAAAGTTTATAGTAGAGTTGATAGGGCTGTCATTAATGATGATTGGATTAATGAATTCCATGGAAGTTGTGCCCATTTCCTCCCTTAAGGTATTTTTGAGCATTGTCCATTTGCTATACATTTTGAGGTACTGTTGGATATGAAGGCTCCTATGTTCAAATACTTTAATATGTGGTCATTGGCTACGAATTTAAAAGATATAGTGAACAATGGTTGGAAATTGAAAATTAAGGGTACTTCTATGTTCAGGCTGGTAAGTAAGTTGAAGAATCTCAAAGGAGAGATGAAGAAATTGAATAGAGATCAGTTTAGTGACATAGAAAATCTCACACATGTCACTGAGATGGCTCTTAAGGTTTTTCAGTTCAAATTGAATTAGGATCCTTTGAATGAGGACTTGTGTACTACTGAGAGGGTTTGTGCTACAGAATTGAACTCGTTAATGAAATTAAGGAACATGTACCTAAGTCAGAAGGCTAACGTGATGTGGATGAAAGAGGGGGATGAGAACGCTGCATACGTTCACTCTAACATTAAAAGTAGGAGGAACCATAATAGGGTGTTTCAAATAAAAGATATGGGATAGAATAATTGTTCTTCTTTTGATGATAAAAAGAAGGCTTTTGAGGAGTACTATATCAATGTTAGAGGAATCAAAAACTGTGTTTGCAGTGCATGGGGTGTCGTGAGGAATGGAAATTGTATAACTGATACCCAAAAGCATAGGTTGATGCTCCATGTTCCTGAGTTGGAAATCAAATGTTTTCCATCCTTGGGAATAAGGCTTCTGGCCCAGATGGGTATAGTACTCAATTCTTTAAAGATGTGTGGCCTATTTTTGGTCATGAGGTAACTGCTGGGATTAGGAATGTCTTTAGAAAGGGGAAACTGCTGAGACAATGTAACAATACTAATATTACCCTTGGGCCTAAAGTGGATATTCCTGAAAATGTGTTCCAATTAAGGGTAATAGCGTGCTATAATACAGTGTTGGAAGCTATAGGAGAGGGTTTCTTTAAAGAGAGAGGTCTGGTTTCCTTAAAGTTAAGAGAGGGTTGAGACAAGGGGATCCATTATCTCCTCTGATATTCACTATTTGTATTGAGTACCTTAGCAGAATTTTGAAGGTGACTTAGCAGCATGAGATGTTTAGATATCATCCACTGTACAAAAGGCTAGGTATATCCCATTTATGATTTGCTGATGACTTAATTATGTTTTGCAAATGGGATAAGAGGAGTATTATGTTAATGCTAAATGCTTTTAATTATTTCTTTAAGGCCTCTGGGTTGATTATGAATACTGTTAAATCGAGTTTCTACTGTAATGGAGTTGATGAGTATATGGTTAGAGGGATAGAACACTGTACTTGTATGGAAAGGGGCCAGGTCCCGTTACGGTATCTGGGGGTGAATGTTTCACCTAAAAGATTATCTGTGATGGATTGCCTTAGACTAGTAGAGCAGGTGGTGGCTAGAAAAAGAAGTTTGGGATCCAGAAAATTATCTTATGCAGGGAGGCTCATTCTTATTCAGTCTGTACAGAGTACTCTGCGCTCCTATTGGACTCATATATTTATTCTACCCAAGACAATAATAGGCAGAATTAAGAAGATTTGTATAGGATTCTTGTGGCATGGTACTGAACAAAAGGAGAGTCCTTCTCTGATTTCCTGGAATACCTTACGTCAACCTATAAAGCAAGGGGACCTTGGACTCAAGCATCTTCATGAATGGAACATTGCTATGATGGGCAAATATATTTGGTGGACTAGAAACAAAGTTGACCACTTGTGGCTCAAATGGGTTCATGTTGGTTACATAAAAGGCAAAGTTTGGAAGGATTATGAACCTACAGTAAATAGTAGCTGGGTTAGAAGGAATATTTGTCAAGCAAAAAATATATTGAAAGACTACATTTTTTAAGGGCAATGGAAACTGACAGGTCAGGACTACACGGTAAAGAAGGTATGTATACTCATAGCTTAGGCCGGGACTGGGGCATGTTAACTGGTTTCCTTGGATGCAGATTAAGTCGCTTGCGCCTAAACATTCTTTTATGATTTGGCTTATTGCTCAGAATATGCTACTAACTCAAGATAGGATGTGCAAAATGCAAATATTAGATATGCAAATATTACAGGAAAAATACTTGTTTTTTGTGTGGAGTAGAGGAAGAAGATCATGATCACTTATTTTTTAAATGCAGTTACAATTCCAAGTGTAACAAACTTATGACAAAGTGGTGCAAGGTTAAGTGGTCTAATCATGACTGCCTTAATTGGTGGTTGACACTGAGAGAACGCTCAACATATAAGAAGAAGGTAGTGGTCATAATGCTAGCATTCCTGATGCACGAGCTGTGGTGGTGCATAATCACTGCAGAGTAGAGATGCAACTTTTCCCGCCTTGAATTTATAGTATCGAGTACTTGTAATTAAATGAAAATGATATTGTATAGCTGGACTCATGGACTCAAATATTCAAGTGAACTCATCGGATCTTGCCTCTGAATTAGGATCATCTGAGTCCACCCTATCTTTTTGAGTCCGTGAGTCTAGAATACAACATCACAAGTTATACTAAACAATATCACGGGCTATATTATACAATATCACACCACTGAACCACTTTCGCGCACTATTACTAAATTTTTTTAGTTTACATTTTTTTCACACCAATTGATTCCGGTACGGAAGCTCTGACAAACACCATCTCGCCCTTGCATGCCGGAGAGTCACTCTTATCGGCGTTTCACCGGAGTTTATTGTATATACCTTCTTTTATCCTACTTCCTCTCTACTTAGAATCTTTGCCTCCGGTGACGGCAAGATCCCTAATTTAACGACGACAACGAGAAATTTTGTTGTGTTTGGTGTGGTGTGAGCTCCGAGTAGGAGTAATGTGTATGGGTGCAGAAATATGGAGATTGAAAAGAAAACATGGGATAAATAATTGGTATGACGATGGTGGATAAATGTTTTTTTATGTCATCTAGGTGCTTGGATTATCACCGGTATTGGTGGCTTGAATGGTCGTCGTCAATAGCGAGTAATATGACACACAATATTTTTAACCTTTTGGTGATGTTTTTTCGTGATACTGTTTAGTAAAACCAGTGATATTGTTTTGTCTAATCTGTGATATTGTATAGCTAGACTCACGGACTCAAATATTTAAGTGGACTCACCGGATCTTGCCAGTATATATATATATACACACACACATACACACACACACACATAGAGTAATGAAAGTTATCATGAGTTCCAAAGTATACTGAGTACCAAAAGTTATCATGAATTACAAAATGGAACATATAAACTCTTAAGGAGTATACATGAAGGAAATTATTATTGTCTTAACCTGAAGTTTGATCATAAGAGGATTTATAAATTAATAAATTTTATGTTGAATATGTGAAAATAGTTTATAATCCAGAGATACTATAATTGCTGGAAAATAAATTAGTGGAGTGCTACAAGGAGAACGAAACCAATAAGATGATTTGCCAAGAACTATACATGACTTATCAAGATAAATTATTAATAACCTAACGACTGCTCCTGCGAATAACCAATTGAGAAATGACGGCTACACTCTTTTTCCCTTTCAACATGATTTTTTGTCCCAATAGATTTCTCCAAGCAAGGTTATTATCATGCTTGCCAAATACGCGCATTAAGATGGTATAGTCATAGGCATTTTGATTGATGAGATGAAAATTTTGATAGGCAAATAAACTATGTCGTCAGTTGAGAAGAATCATTATCATTAGTCTGAAAGTGTTTTAGAGGGAGATTCCAGAGTCAACATGAAAAGAAGTTTTCAGATTATGTGCTGCGAAGAAGTGTGATTATTAAATTATCAATAATTTTATTTGATTGAAGATCTCAACTTTATCAATTTCGATGGACTCTATTTCATCAATTTAAAAGTTACATCAAAGTATGGATCAATTAAAGATGTACGAAGAAACAATTATTATCACGAGGAGTACCATGCACTGTAAGCGTTTTCTTTATCCATGTATTTTCCCCTACTGGTTTCCATGGAAAGGTTTTAACAAGTCAGCTTATTATGCATGTTTGAAGATTTTTATCCTATTTTCCTTCACTCGTGTTTTTCCCCCTATGTATTTCTAGTAAGGCTTTTAGTGAGCTATATTATTGAATTATAGACATCCAATAGGAAGAGTCATAAAATATTATCAAGTGGATACCCATTATCTAAGTATAATTCTCTATAGTTTATCTCTCAGGACGACTTTATCTTGGGAAAACTATATATCTTGTATATATTACTTTATCTCTTATATGTATGTATTCATATATCTCCTTTATGTATATTAATAGAGTTCTTGATATCAAAATAATAGACACAACTTGTTATATATCTGTACTTTCTCTCTTCAAATCTTTTTTTGAATTTTATATTCACAATATACGAGTAGTGGACTATCGGTTGTAAAGAAAGTGAGTAAAGTAGTTTTATTCCCCACTTTTAAAAATATTTTCATAAACTTTACTCTAGGCCAGAGACCCAGTCAAGTATATGGTTATTACTTCTATAAATATGATTTAACAAAATACCCCGTATAAATAACAATAATGAAGTAGAATAAGAATTGAATATACCTGGCGTATCCATTGACTCCAATAGACCATAATGTGCACGACTCCACTAGTATTCATTATTAACCCAAGCGCAAATCCTTGTCCCGGACTGACGTTATACCATATTGCACAAAACATGGTCGCCATTGTCTTTGTTATGTGGCCAACCACAATGATTAACATGTAAAACAACTCACCCTTAGAATTAAGAACATTCAATCTTACTGAATCACCCACCGCCAAGAAGAACATTGGAAGAAGACAATTTCGAATAAAAACATCACCTCGCTCAACAATGGCTAATCCTAATGGTGGTCCATGAGGTACCACTAAACCAATTAATATAATTCCTATTAATGGAGATCCAACCAGTGTATCACAAATAAGGGCCATAACTCCACCTCCTAAAAACGTACCAATGATGTATATATCTGTTACCGGTTGACCTTTAGGTAACTTCTTAACAACTGCCAACATCATTGGTCTTATAACGCCAAATAGTAAGGCTACTATAACAACTAGAGGGAAAATAGACTTTATAATATTATTACCAAGTGTTTTCAAAAGAATGACCACAACGACATTAGACCATATTATGATCTCATTAGTTAGTGACAAGGTTATTGAAAGTTGCCCTAATTCTGTGGTCAAAAGATTATGTTGCTCTAATAAAGGGACTAGACTAATAAACCATGTTGATGAAATTTGGAAAGCTAATACATGAGCGGTAAGAGGGCTTTTAAAAGATAGGGGCTTTAGAATATATATGAATATGGACATGATAATGAATTGACTAAACATGGATGTTATACCCATTATCCAATATTTCTTTCTTAATTTTAGTACCATTGCAAAATCAGTTTTTACCGAAATAATGAATACGTGATAAAGAAGAGCATAATACCCTATAACACTAACCACATTTATTTGACTTGGAACATTTTGAATTATTTCACCGTACTTCTTGTAATATTTTCCTATTAACGATGGCCCTAATATTATTCCAGCCTGAAAATTAAACCAAAAACAAAATATAATAAAGTTTTGTCATTAATATATTATGAGACTTAAGATCCTCTAGACTTTATTTAAATACTAGAACCGATAAAGGTTACTACAAAGTAAATATTTTTCAATGATCATATGTATAGGTGTATTCACAAGAATACATAAAAAAGAAATAATTTGTATCCTTGTCATAATAAAATGTATTTGAAGTTTATAATTTGTCCACACGTAGCAAAAATATTTGAAGCTAAATTCCAATCTTTTTAAAATTTAGCCATTGGAAAACTAAAACAAAGAATAATTATGAACATAATATATTAATATAAATGAATCATAGAATGGAGATGAAAATTTAGATAGTGTTGTATTCTAATAATATATTTGAAAATTGTTTCTATAAGATATGCTTCTTAAATAAAGCCTTATTTTTTATATAAAAAAAAAGTGTCTAATTTATTACCAATGTTTTGCTGATAAATTCAGGTTGCTTCAAAGGCTTGAGAAGACGATGCAGAGACTGAGAGATAATAAAGAAAAGGGTGAGCCGGAACAAATTAAATGGAAGTACCCTTACAATTGTAATATCTCCATAGAATATCCCTCCATTACTATGGAACATTTGTTTCCAATTTCGCTCGCATTGCACCGTTTTAATATAAAGCAATGCAGTTGTATTCATGATACTAATTTGAATTGATAAAATATAATCTTGAATTTTAGGTTACATTTGAGAAATATAATCTGGTTTGAACTTAGTTTAATTATGCAGGTCACGTTTGAAAACTTAGTTGTATTTGTTATCACATATGATATCGATTAAAACAAAGAAAAATAAAGAAATATGATAACATGAATATAAGAGCCGGTTTTAGTAAGCTAAGAAAGTTATAACTTGATTTCTTATTTCATGTAAATTTTGGAAGAACACTATAATAAGCCAGATGACAACATAGAAATATGACTATTTTATTCTTGGCTAAAATTTGCCTGTTATCAATCATTTGCCTCTTTAAAATATTTAAATATATATACTTCATAAATATTATTAAAGAGAATGAAATTTTCAAGAAACAACAACTCATTTGCTTTATGATGCACAACTGATCGTGGTAGTTTGAATTAAAAGTGAGGAGAATAATAATAATACAAATATCAAAACTACATTGAAACATGAATGCATTTTAATACGGACCTATATACTAAGATTGTGACACCCTGCTATTATGCAAAAAAATAAACACTAGTATTTGTTTAAAAAATACTTTACAAGTTAAACCGCGAATGTCACTAAATAGTAAAAACCAAAACTTATAAGAAATTTTAATACAATATATAACTTAAATAAACTCAATGGATCCCGATCCCTTGTTAAATATACAAATAAAATAATAATAATTATGATGTGACGGTTTTATACCGTCTTTACCAACCCAATTCTTAGCTACTTTGGCCTTGATATATGTTATTTATAGTTATTTTAGATCATTGATGCATTTTGGTAGTAGTTACATTGTTTGGACGTGCTTCTACGCAATTTCGGTTTAATGTGTAGGTGTCATGTTCGAGAATCGCAAATTCGGTTTAATGGAAAGTGACTTGGACATTTTTACAGATATGTCTTGGACTAAATTCATGGCAATTAATGGGTTAATAAGAGTTAAAAGATTGTGGATTAAAGACAAGTCAAAGCCCAAAGATGAAGGTCAAAGCGCGGAAGCAAGTGAAGAAGAGGAAGCGTCGCACAAGAGAGCCGCTAGGCATGGAAAAAAGCCGCGGGGCCCGGCAAATATGGCTATTCCACTAGCCGCGTGGCGCGGCTCAACATTAGATTCCGACGACTCTTCTAATTCTTCTTTAATTCGGCATTTATGCTCACATTTTATGAGGCTTTAATAGGCTTTATGAAGATGCTCTTTGAAGACCTATATAAGAACATGATTGTTGATAATTACATACACTTCATCCACCTTTAAATCATTAGAAACATCAAAAACATGTTATAGTTTATAGTTTGTTTACTATTTGTATGGAAGGCTAACTTCCTCATCTTGGGTCAAGCAATTGAAGCAAGTGAATTAGTGTTTTGTAAGACTCTTTTATTCTTTGTTATTATCTCTTGAATATTGATTTATATTCTCAATTCATTCTTAAGATTATTGATAGTTCTTGCTAGTTTGTTCACTTAGTTTGTCTTATCTTTAATCTATTGCTAGTTTAGGATTCTGAATCTTTTGTTCACTTGCCTAGACATTGGTAGGAACTATGGTTCATCAATTTGTATGCTTTTCATTGTTGTTGGATTGTAGGAGAATATTAATCATATGAATTAAAGTGTAGAACCGCTTGTGTATGCATTTGTTCATCTTTGTTGACTTCTCTAGTCATAACCTATGGTATGATTGAATTTAGATACGCTTGGACTAGATTGTCATCACCCTAAGGGTTGTTTATGTGCGCATTTTGCAGTGAATAAGTAAAAGTAATAAGAAGTAGAAATATATGTTTTCACAACAAAGTATTTAAGAGTAATTAGAGTCTAAAAGAGTCAACGATCAAACCTAACTCATTTGTGGAAATTGTAAGACCCAAGATCTTTTTAGAATTTGATTTCATTACAATATTATAATAGTTTAGTTTGTTAGATTTAGACCTATAAGTACAAATACCCCCCAAATTGGTTACCTTAGAACTAGTTGCATAAACTCACAATAAACAAACACCGTCCTTGTGGGATCGACCCCTACTTACACTTACTAATTTGGAGACTCACGACAAGTCTAGCCAAATTATAACTACCATAAGACTACAACGTGAAGGTCACTCTTTGTAAGCACAACGTTCGCTAGTTAACTCGTTAAAACCTCATGCAATAGAACAACCCAAGTATTTGTGGTTTGAGTGCATGTGTACTCGGCCGAGTAAGCGTTCCACTTGGTGTAGTAGGCTAGCTACTCGGTCAAGTGGGGAGGTGACTCGGTCGAATAAGGTTCACTCGGCTGAGTAGGCCATCCTTGGAGTGGTTTGTAAGTCGCCACTCGGCCGAGTAGTGACATACTTGGTCGAGCTGGTGCAACTCTACCGTGTGTCTCGTAACTTGGTCAAGTGGCCGTCAATCCGCAGGTTTGTTGTTTTAAATTCCCGCGTGGGCTCAGACAGAATATAAAATGATTTCAATCCCTTGGCTCTAATAAACTCGTACAAGTACTCTACCAAACCCTCCTAAACCCTACTATCTTTCTCTAAAACTCTCTCAAAGCTCTTTTGTTCATCTTTGAAGATTAAGGAGTCTCCATTCTAGAACTAACCTTGCTCCTTGAAGAATTGTAACTAAATTCTACCTTTTTACTTTTGAATCCTTATTCTCCTCTTATTTAAGTAAGGCGTTTGGGTAATTATGAGTGATTAGTTTGTATTAGTAAATTATGTGTTTAAGAAAGGATTTGTGTTAATTAACCTTTTTACGTTTGAAAGATTGAATCTTTATGTGTATCTTAAACTAGAATATTTATTATGGGATGGAATTAAGAGATTGGACCTTAGTTGATGAAAAGATGGTTTCTTGATCTGGAAACTTGAGAAAGGAATTTATTTATGTAATTTAATGTTGGTTAGTGCATGAGAAAGAAAAATGGGGATTGACCTAAAGATGTCTGCTTTGACCCAATTAGTGTAAGAATTGGAGGATTAGTGCTTATAAAGGGTAATTAGTCATAATGGGCCTTGTTAGTAGTAATTAGTAGTAATTATTATCATTACGATGTTTTAGGTTGTGAATTCATAGTGTGGATGAGGGAAATCGCTCCAAGCAAAAACGAGTTACATTTCTTTAAACACATTTTTTAGCCTTAAGCATTTGAAAGAGTCGCCACTAAATTTTTTAAGAAATTTAGAAACCAAATTAGAGATTATAAATTCGTGTGAGGTTACGTGTTAGGAAGTCAATTTAATGTCATTAAAAGCACCCAACCCCGCTCGTAATAATACGGTCTCTACTAGACAAATGAATGGCTATTTGGATATGTCATGTGAGATGCAACCATACTAGTTAACTCTAACACGTGACATCAATTCTATGTCAATTTAATGCGATTAGAACTTTGTCAAAGTCGATTTATCATGTTCACGTTCATTTAACTAATCTAGTAAAACAAACAAGAACGGGAGGAAAGAGTTGTCTTACTCATAGCATAAGAAAGAAGAACAAGGTTACTGATTAGTTTGCAAAATATGAAATATAAATAATATTGAAACACACAATAAATAATGCATACGGAAATAAACCGAAGGAAAGACAAAGCAAACTCGTCTCGAATGAAACAAGGCACGACTCGATCGAGTACTGATGTACTCGATCGAGTGACTCTGGTATTAAAACAAAACAACACACAAAATAGGATACTCGAACGATTATTGCCATACTCGGTCGAGCGTTGACCCGACACGATCGAGTATGTTATAAACTCGGTCGAGTGACTTTAGGACAACTCAAATTTCGTTGTGATATGTAATTGAAACAACTAAACTACGACATACAATTCACTAAGACTCTTTACATCACAAGAAGACTCGACTTAGAACATGTGAGACGAAATCAAAAGAAACATACAATCAATATATTCAAAAAACTACTCTATTCATACCGAAAACCAAAACAATAACGATTAATAACGACACAATAACATAAATTAAGAAACTATAATGATCAAAAATGTAATATAACATAAATTAAAGACTTACGACGAAAAACACAACATGAACGAACGACCTACTGAATTAATTATGAAGAAACAACGAACTAAAGGCGAATAAACAACCTACACGATAAAGAACGATAAAAGCAATAAAAATCAATGACGAAATACGGAATTAAAAGGGAATAGAATGGTGTTGTTGCACCCTCAACATACATATATCGTTGACCGTTGTCTTGATTCGTAATCGATAGTAAAATATGAAGCGAGGGGCCATCGTCGACGAAATTGAACTTGAACTCATTTTTTGTAAAGTCGGTTTCCGCAGCGATTTTCAAAAGCTCATAAAAACTGCGTTACTCGATAGATCGTCAATCCGAAATATTTTTTGGAAACTAGACGAGAATTAATTATCCCAACCGGTATCTTATGTGTATGTAGGTGGTTGGAGTTGGTAGAAAATCACGTTTGAAGTGACGGCCTGAATGCGAAACAGAGCAGGGGATGCTCTGTTTTAGGTTGTCGGTTTTGATTGTTTTTAGGGTTTGTTTATAGGTTTTTCGAGTGTTACTTGTGTTTTAGATGTAGGTGAATATTGTGTCTGTTAAGTGGAGGTGGAGTTGTGTTTATATAGAGAACTTAGAGGAGTTTGAATAGGGTTTGAGTGGAGGAAGAGCAATTTTGAGTTGGACTCTTGTGCTGGGATTTTGTTTAGATGTAGGGTTTATCAGGGATTCTTGATTGGTGGGTAAGGTTCATTATATGATTAGGAAGGTGTGTAGTCTGGTTAGGGTTAACAGGTAGGTGGAATTGGATCGATTTGGGGGCCGTTTTGGTGGTTGGTTTGGGCCGCATGGAGCAGGGGAAGGGGCTGCTTGTGTCGTGGGTTTGGGGGGCTGCTATGGGCCTAAAATTCAAGGCTTGGGAAGGGCTTATATGAGGGTTTTAAAAGTAGACTAACATGGAGAGAGGTTGAGTCAAGATAACATCAAATAACTGGCCCAAATCGGGTTTAAAACGAGCATAAAAGACCGTCGCAAACTAGCGTTTATAAAGATCGTTTTTAAACAAAAGTGAGACGATAAATTCAAATAATTCAAAATTGACTTTTCAAGTCGGGTTGAAATAAATGTTAATTTTATTTTTAATAAAATAAATGAAAACTCGATTTTTAAATTGAATTAAAAAACGAATCTTTTAGAGACGGAAATCAATTTTAATTTTAATTTAAAATATGACGACGACGCCCACTTTACATCGTAAAACGAACCACAAATAATGACAATTTCTAAAACGAAATACATGTCGTCCTATCATCATCGGGTATTTGGCGGGATTTCTATAAATGCATGTATCGACAGATACAAGTATCTACACATAGAAGAGGATTCTAGCTTTGCTTGTGTGTGTTTTTGAGTTGATTGCTAAGAGGTAGGTTACCTGCTCGGTTTATATGTATATAGTTCATTGTTGTGGCTAGGATTATAAAATGTCATTTGAGATGAATGTTTGATTGTGATTGTGGCATACTTAGAGATTAGAGTGGTTGTGTATATGGAGCGTTTGTGGGAACCAGCTCCATAAAATCTGGGGGTCGCTCTTCATGGTCCCACCATGGAAGAGAGAGTGCACGTGGTCATGACCTAGGTCTCTAGGGTGACCTATTGCGGTAAGGCCAATGGTATCTATCGGGAGCCCTAGATACGTTGGTGTGTTCGTGTTGACACTAGTTATGTTTGTTTGTGATGACATCGTGATTGCCTTGTTGATAAACTATGTACATGTAAACTGACCGTGTATTCATTTAATCAACCGTGATCCATACGGAATTTCTGACGTACGGCGAGTAGTCCCTGAGAAAGTGTGATGTTGAGGGTGATGTTATTTGGTGATGCTTGCGTGTACGGGCTTGGGCAATCACGAGTCTCTTCTTTGTTTTAGTATTTGGACATGTTGTAACACCCCATATTTTATAATAATGAATAATTCACTAAAGTCGTAAATTTTATGAAATCGTCTTTTACTTTTATTGGTTAAAATATATTAAGTCGATAATTTATGATTTCGTGGCTTTAAATTAACGTTAAATAGAATTTAGTTTAGTTGGGCATAAATCGTCGCATTTCGGTCTGATATGAGTTCATAATCGGATTCTACGTGAAAACCCAAGTGAGTTGACCCAATATGAAATTTGGGTCTTCTGTTAATCATCTTCTAAAAATAGACCCAACAAATACCGCATCCTTCCTCCTAAAATTTCAACAACATTTCTCCTCCTTCTCCTTCTTCTCCCTCTACACAAAACACCATTAAAACTCCATAACTTTATAATCTTAAGACGGATGTCATTTCTTCGTCTCTCAACGAAACTCGACGATTTTTATATCAATCTTCTTCTCTCATCCTCCTCTTCATTTTCATACCATAAAATATCCATTTCCTTCAACTTTTTAGTAAACCCATTTTCTATATCTAAACTTAAGACGGACATAACTTCTTCGTTGCTTAATGTAATTCGATTCCGTTTGATGTTTCGGAATCCTCTCACCGTCCTCTTATTTCTAACCAATAAAAAATCAAAACCTTTAACCTTCTTTTAAGACCGATTTTCAGAAATTTCAGTTTGGACTACTACTATATTATTTATCGATAAAAGGGTGGGTTTTGAAGATTTTGGGTCAAGGAATTCATGTGGGTTAATGGTTAGCTTGGGAATCAAGGATTTGAAATGCTAATCGAGGCAACGGTGATAGGTTACTCGATATCAATATGTGTTCTAATGTTTTAATTGTAGTTTTAGTTAGGAAAGATATAATCTTTGCCTTAATTTCATGAGGAAATGTGTTAGTTGTTCTTTGATATGTGTGAATTCATCCTCTTTGCTTACCTTTCACTAATTCTATGCTAAGATATGTTCAAGTTGATTAATTATATTTATTTATCATGTTTGAACTTGTGTTGGGCAATAAATGTCCCTTGGTTAGCTTTTATTAATTTTACACAATGATTGGTGGTGACTAATATGCATTAAATGTGGTTTGATGTTGGTAAATGTTGTTGGAATTGAATGGGTAACAATGGAACTTGAGTTTGGATTGTTGTTGAGGTTGATTTTCGTGAAGGTTTGCCCCAGCCGGCTGACCGGCCGCTGCTCAGCCGACCGGCTGGGAACACTTCTGATGTGAATTGTGTAACTTTGAGAATTTCGTGTTGCGTGAGTCCCATCTGGTCGAACGGCCGCCGTTCTACCCAACCGGCTGGTAACACCTGTGAGTTGGTTATTTTCGTTAAGGCTGTGAGTCCCAGCCGGCCACCCGGAAGCCGGTCACACCGGCTGGAACTCCACCCATTCCCATTTTCTTCACTTTTCTCAATTGGCATGCGACCCCAGCCGGGTATCCGGCAACCGGTGATACCCACCGGCTGGGGATCCCTTGTATTTTCTTGGTGTTGTTTGGTGTTGCTGAGGTACCAGCCGGGTACCCGGCAACTGGTTCACGTGACCGGCTGACACCCCCTTGTAGTTCTTCCTCATTTCTTTTCCATATGCCTTCACATGTAAAAGTTTGTATAGTTTGTTTATCTTATAAACTTACGTAATAACATTAATTATTCATGTTTAGAATACATGATATCTCACATGCTTATATCACATATTTTCTGACGATTGTTGATATGTCCCCTCTTGAGTTGGCCTTATGTATTTGATTTGAGCACTACTTGTCGCGTGCTTTGAACTCTCATTTCCCGGCAACACCTTATCCTCGTTAGACTGGAATATCGGAGCGGTGGGGTGTATCCTTGATGCTTGTATGTTTTAGAGGGGATATGACGACGTTGTTAGGAGGTCAACGCAATGCGTTGATCGACCCGGCCGTCAAATGTTGTATCCTTGCGAGGTGGTGTCATTGCATGTAGCGTACTTGCTTTTTATTTGATTCTTGTGCTCTTTCCGCCTCTTTCGAGTAGTTTGACCGAATTTGGGGTACTCGGCTTCTGTGTTTGATCGAGTCTTGGATGCGAAATGTTTATCCCATGTCGAATCAGAACATGTTTATTCCGAGAGTATGGCCAGGTTTAGAGTAGGACCGTATTATTATCGTCGTCCTACCGAGAGGAAATGAGTCTTTCATATACGAAATGTTTATCGTGTATGGGTTTAGGGAAATGTTTATCCCGTGGACGTGTGAATCTTTCAAATACGAAATGTTTATCGTCTATGGTTCAGGGAAATGTTTATCCCGTGGACGTGTTGATCACACTTGCTATGTACATGGTGCTAGTGCGCTTCATTTACCGTGAGAGTGTGTCTGCTTATGTTTGATCATTTGATAGATTGTATACTTGGTTGATTGGATGCCTATGATTGGTTTGTATGTCGAGTCCCAAACCTTCTCAAGCATATGTCGCTAATGGTGTGATGCAAGCCCTTAGTGTTCTATATGGTTGCCAAATGGAGTCTTTCCCGAGTCTTGTATTTCATGATGCTGATGGATAATGGTTTCCTTTACTTGTACATTGTTATTATTATAATGCTATTTTCACATTCGGCGTGACATATATGTATGCATGATTACACATGATTATATGCTTGTTTATGTGCGTTTTGATGTGATATGGCTGGGAGAACCCTGAGTTACTCCCCACTGACTATGGCATTCATTTTTAATGAATG
The DNA here is from genome assembly GCA_022085475.1 of Heliosperma pusillum. Taxonomy (NCBI): domain Eukaryota; kingdom Viridiplantae; phylum Streptophyta; class Magnoliopsida; order Caryophyllales; family Caryophyllaceae; genus Heliosperma; species Heliosperma pusillum. The sequence continues at coordinate 26,998 of JAIUZE010072358.1, forward strand.
AACAGGTTGCATGTTGGTGTTTACATGGGGTTGTGGCGAGTGAGTTAGCGAGCGTTGTTCTTTTAGCGATTCACCCTTAGCGTGTAGTTTATATTAGTTTAGTATATTAACTGTGTTTTATCAAGGGATCGATTTCCCTTCTATTTATTTAAGATACAATTTGTATAAATGAGTTATTAAATTAAGTTTTGGTTTTGTAGCATAGTAGCATACGCGGTTTTGCTTTTAAATTTTTTAAAATCTCGTGTTTTCCGCTGCAAATGTATGTGTTTACTTTACTACTAAATCGCGGGGTGTGACAGTTTGTATCAGAGCTATAACGGTGCCGGCGCACATTCGTGCACCCCAACCGTAAATAAGTTGACCAATAAATAATGAACGAGAGAAGGGTATACTTAAGGACCTACGGTGGTAGTCTTTAGTGTACTTGATGTTTGTTAGGTTCTAACTTGTTTGTTGATTGTGTTGAGTTATGTTACCCTTGATTGTATCTACCATCTTGAGTTAGACCGTTGCAGGCAAGAAGGAGTATCCTTTGTCGAAGGTTGAAGATTGACGAGCCTATTTGAATTGTATTTCTGCCTCATCGATGATTGCTCTTGTCCATAATGTATCCTGCTCTCTTCTTTTATCTTGGTGCTTCTTTATCTTTCATACTCCTCCATCCCTTAGGAATTGCCCTTGTTATATTCCTCCATTATAGCATTTGTATCTTTAACTTTCCCTTGTGATCCTTTTGGATACCTTACCCTTCTGTTTGTGGTATTTTAGACTTGGTCGGAAGAGTTTTTTTAAATTTGTGGAATATGTGTGTTGGTTAGAATGAATTTGGGATTTGAGGAAAATGGTGTTGATCTAAGTTCACCCAATAGTGTTGAGTGGTTCTATCCTTGAGGAAAGTGTGGTCAGATAAGTTTGATGATTTTAATGCTTAATGCTTGCCATGACTCATGTGTGAATAATTCATGGTATTTGATGGTGTAAGGTTGAATGAGTTGGCTAGGACTTCTTAACTCATTAGTAATATAATCTTTTGGACTTAAAAGTTTAGTATTGTTTTGAAGACCATGCTTATGATAGGTCTAATTGGTGTAAATGAGAAGCTTTGAATGATATCTTGAGGTGCGAAATACTTTTGAGGTTAAGTGACTTCTTGTGGTTTCCTATTGTGTATTTGTGGGTATAGGCTTGGTGGAAGAGCATTTGGCTATAATTCATGGATTTTAAGATATGATCTTATATTATGGTATCAGAGACTCGTTTGAAGTAGTAAGTTGTCATGGTAGGTTAAACCATGTTACTTGAGGATTATAGACTTAAATGAAATTCAATTAGGCGAGTTATAATGAACATGCTTTGGGACATTGATGATGATGTTGGATTTTGTGATTGAACTTTGATATTGTTTAGTCCTTAAATTATATGAGTTGAAAATGACCGAGTATAGAGGAGTATTTGTTAATCGTTCAGTTAAAGAAACCTTCGAGGTTGTGTTAAATATTTGAGCTAAATGAATGTTATTAGTTGAGTGCAATTCTGCTTTTGGGAATCCATGTCACGGGAGAGGATGGATGAATTGGAAAGTAATCGATTTGTCGAATATAGGTGTAGATTATTTTGATGAACTGTGATAAGGTGGTCCCTTATGAGAGTAATTTGTTTGAGAAATAGAATTATTTTTGTTATCGCCCTAAGTTTTAAAGGACAAATTTTGTGGATTAAACCTTAAACCTTTATTCTTTCCAATATCTATTCTTGCAAGTTGTTGTCAAGATTGATCTTTAAGAAATCGCATGCTTGTATCTTCTTTCTTACTCGGATATCTTCATAACTCTGCTATCTGCTTTGTCTCTTGCTTATGACCTCGTTATTTTCAGCGTTACTCTCTTGTAATCTCGTGCCTGATTATTCTGGTGTTCTCCTTGAGATTACTTATCGTTCCTTAACTCGTTGCTGCTTCATCTAATTTCCTCTAATGGATTGGATGTCTCTTTTGTTTGCCTTAGAGGATCAATGAAATGTATTTTGGGATTCTTGATCTAAAATATGTGCCTTTTATTTGATAACATTTCATGTTGTATTTGATCATGGGAAATAGAACTTAAGCTCTATGATGGATCATAATAGTGATGATGTATCCTCTCTTGGTGGCTTTAGTTTTTCGAGTTTAATGTGGTGGTGTTAATTTGAAGTTCAAGTTTATTGGAATGATTGTTGTTTTGTTTATTATCATAATAGTTGCCTAGAAGACCATTTGGGGATTAGATGTCTCTAAATGTTGGATTCTAAAAAAGACTTTGCTTTGGTAATTAAGACTGGTGACCAGATTTTGAGGAATGTTTTCATAAGTAAAGATCCATGCATCTTGAGTTATAGTTGAGTTGGATGATTTGAATAGTTGTATCATCAATATGTCCTTGGCCATATAGGACTTGGAATTTGTAATTGATCTCTTTTGAGATTTTGTGGTTTGTAAACGAGAAATTCCTTTAAGTTTAGGATAGTGAGCCTACAAGTGATTCGAATTGGAGAATTAGAATGGTGCGCCCATTCATTTTATGATTGGTGGTGATTATGCTTTTCTAGATATGATTATCTATGCTTATGGACTTGAGTGTAATAATTGATTGGACTAAAGATGTTCGAATATATTTAGGAATCTTTCACGTGGATTATTTGATTAGGGATTTTCCCTTATCGATAGACCGTAGTTAATGCTAGTTGAATACTAGATATATGGGTTCGTAGCTTGACCTGGTGATTATCAAGAATTTATTAGGATCTAAGGATTGGAAGCGGTTAAGTTATGACCAAGATGAGTTACATTCTCTTGAGAACTAGCTTATTAGTGATGTTTGTGATGTTAAATGGATAAGTCCTTAGAATGATGTGGCTATAATTTGTGTTTGGCAAAAATGCCCGAGAAATTGACCATGATGACTTTGGTATTTGAGTGGGGTGTTTAATAACTTTCTTAGTTTTTAGGCTTTCTCCCTCTTTGAGCGAAATCCTTGCTGTTCTTTTCCCTCTTATCTATCTTGTCATGCTCTCTTTCGGGAATAAAACATATCTTTGTATATCTTTCATCTGTCGTTGCCCTTCTAGTTGGACTTCTATCTAATGGCTGTTCTTTGGACATTGTCCTTCTTTCCACTATTACTCTTTTCTATAAGCCTTTTTGTTTGATTTTACCCGTTATGTTTATCTTTATTACCATGATTGTGAGTTTGATGCTCAAGTTAGTTTTAGGTGTGTGCAATATTTGGTTGTCTTGAGTTTGCGAATTGAGAAAACTTTCAAATTTTCACGATGGGTTTCGAATTTATCCTTTATAAAGAATCTTAGAAATGAATTTTCTACTTTCATTTTTCGAAAATGGATTTATGTTGCTCTTATTCTGGATTTTGCGTTTGGTTAAATGCTAGAACTTGTTATTGGAGACGTGTTGGACTGGTTCTGCACTTATCAACATATGATTAAATTTTAATCTTGTCCTTACTCTAGAATGCTAGTGTTCTTGTGTGCACGACAAGAACAGTTTCGTTCCACAGAAAAAGACTGTTACATTCGAAAACTTTTCCTATAATGCTTTGGAAAATGTCAAGTTTTTGAAATAAATTTCCTTGTAAATGTTTTGAATACCAATTTTGAGAAAACGATTTGGTCCTTATAATTTTTGTTTTCTACTTTCAAGTTTCGAGGACGAAACTTTTTAAAAGGTGGGATGATTGTAACACCCCATATTTTATAATAACGAATAATTCATTAAAGTTGTAAATTTTATGAATTCGTCTTTTACTTTTATTAGTTAAAATATATTAAGTCCATAATTTATGATTTCGTGACTTTAAATTAACATTAAATAGAGTTTAGTTTAGTTGGGCATAAATCGTCGCATTTCAGTTCGATATGAGTTCATAATCGGATTCTACGCGAAAACCCAAGTGAGTTGACCCAATATGAAATTTGGGTCTTCAATTAATCATCTTCTAAAAATAGACCCAAGAAATACCTCATCCTTCCTCCTAAAATTTCAGCAACATTTCTCCTTCTCCTTCTTCTCCCTCAACACAAAACACCATTAAAACTCCATAACTTTAAAATCTTAAGACGGATGCCTTTTCTCCGTTTATCAACGAAACTCAGCGATTTTTATATCAATCTTCTTCTCTCATCCTCCTCTTCATTTTCATACCATAAAATATCAATTTTCTTCAACTTTTTATAAAACTCATTTTCTAGATCTAAACTTAAGACGGACATAACTTCTTAATCGGGCCTGTCGCAAGCCCAATACAAAGATAATTTACCCACACTAGGCTAATAACAAATTAATGTAATTAGGGAAGTAGGGGTCGATCCTTAAGGAGATGGTGTTTCCTATGGATTGTGAATCGTCTCACAATTGAGTTTTATCTAACGATTTTCTGGGTTTTGAGGTTTTGAATTCTAAACTAATAAAAAGCATAAATAAAAACAAAATGAAAGCAAACTAAAATGAAAACAATAAAGCAAATGATGAATTAACAATAATGGGAAGCATCTAGGGAAGTAGGTTCACACATGTAGATTGACATATTGATGAAATTGGATTTAGGATATGCGAATAATTCATTGCGCGTTCGTAAGAATGGTGTGTTCATTACAATCATAGATCAGATGGTCTAGCAGGCATTTAGGCGATTTACTAGGTCTTAATCCACTATGTCATGCTTTGTCTATTCAAATCTCGTATGTCTACTTTGGAAAAGAATTTCATACTAGTCAATGATTGTGATCAGGAATCGTCAACTATCGTTAAAGTTCAAACATGCATAGACACAATGTTTTAAAAGCACAATTTCTTTTATCCAATTGTCATCTTTTAATCAATCTAACATGGCTACTCTACACCCTAGAAACGTGACTACTCACTCATGATTATATTTATGTTTAAGATGAAATTAACAATTAAAACTAGGATATACATATTTAGTTGGTTTTTGACATTGATTTTAGACTCTCTATGAGGCGATAATAACGACGCTATTTAACAATCTAAGGGATGAAACTATGATTATGAAAATGAATCTAGAATAACATAAATAGAAAATGACAATCAAATGGAAAACAATAAAAGATAATAAGTAAGGGATAAATTAGGAATACCTAGGGACGATCAACAACGAAAGTGATAACGATAATAGAAATCCCTTGCATAGAATAATCGTTCCTTGAATTACAATTCTTGAACCCAACAAAGTAGATCACAAAGATTGAAATTCTTATTGAACTAAACTAATGTTTTGATAAGAAATGGATAGAAATACACTAAGAACAAAAGACAAAAGAAGAAATGATCTAAACTAGAAAGACTAGAAACTAGAGAGAAAAGAAAAGATTATTCTAAAGAATGTTGTAAAGAAGATTGTATAAGATGAGATGATCTGAGATGAGATGCTAGAGCATCTATTTATAGTATTAGGGTTTCGTGGAGAAGAGGTCGGGCATTAAACATGTAACACCCGGAAATGTACCCTATTTTTCTAGTGAAAATATTTTACGGATACCTTTCAGCAAATTTAAGTTTTAATTTAGAATTTTATGTTCCGAGTCGAATTTAGAATTTCCGAGTTCGTATTTGGAATTTCCGCGAGATTCCATGAGAATCCCGTCTTAAGGCGAGTTTGACTTTTCTTAACTTTTAAGTCGTCTTTGACTTTTCTTGACTTTTAAGTCGTCTTTGACTTTTCTTGACTTTCAAGTCGTCTTTGACTTTTCTTGACTTTTGAGCCGTCTTTGACTTTTGTTGACTTTTTCCTTATACATATCATACTACCACTTAACCTATTTCATTCATTCAACACAATTCCACTTACTTCATCACTAAGAAACCCAAAACCCTTTCTTCCATAATCTTTCCAAGCTTAGATTCACCGTATCTCCTTCGTTTCTTATTGGAATTCACGTAAGTTTGTCTCATTCTTCCCCTCTTACCTTCCTCTATCCGTATTGGTAATAAAATTACCGTCTTTCTCGCTTTTTAAATTATCCGTCTTTCTCAAGATGAATTATATTCATCTTTTATTACCTAATTGTAGGTGGAGACTACTAGGAAGGCTTAGTAATCGTTTAAAGACGCGTAAAGGTAACGGTGAAGGGTTACTCGGTATCATTTACGTGTTTTGCATTCTTTATATGTTAGAAATCGTATTTAGAATACGATTAGAAGCTTAGGAATCATGTTATGATTTATCATTGTTGTTATTTGATGATTGTTGATGATGAATATTGATTGTTGATAATTATTAGAAGTGAATTAGGAGAATTGAAAATGATAGAAATGGTGTTGTTGTTCTCGGGTGGAATGGTGTTCCTGGCCGAAGGACCGGCTGCCGGTCTAGTGGCCGGCTGGGAATTCACTGCACCGACCCTTTTTCGTAGAATGATCATATCTCCTTCGTTACTTGCTTGTTTTAGGCTTGTGACCATTTGTTGGAACCGTAAGAGGATAAGCTATCACCTCGACTTAGAATTTCTGCATTCCCATATATAGAACTATAGTTATGACCGTTTGAAGTGGACCCTTGTTTTAGTTAGTTTCCAAACTTGTGTTTTGTGTGTAGTTGTGGTCCGAGCCGGGGTACCGGCCGCCTCCCTCCACACCGGCCTGGAACACGGCTGTATTTTTCTTATACAATCTCTAAAACTCGTAATTCATATTAGTTCGCATGATTCGTTTATCGTATAATTTTACGTAGTGACTTATAATATTCATGTTTTGGATATATGATATTTCTTTCGCTTGTATCACATGTTTTGTGACGGTTTTTGCTATGTCCCACATTGAGTCGGTTTTTACAAATGATACGGTTTGAGCACTATTTTGTCTTGTGCTTTGTACTCTCATTCCCTTGGCTACCTTCCCGTTCGTAAGGCTGGAATGTCGGAACGGAGAGGTATCCTACTGCTTAAATGCATGTGTAGTTGGCATACGACGACGTTGTTGGGAGTTGAACGCTATGCGTTGATCGACCCGGCCGTCAAATGTTGTGTACTTGCGAGGTGGTGTTATTTGCATGTAGCGTACCGCTTGTTATGAGGCTTGAGCTCTTTTCCGCCTCTTTCGTGAATTGATCTACCGACTTTGGGGTACTCGGCGTTTATTTTTGTAAGACCGAGTCTTGGATGCGAAACGTCATCGCATGTCGAATCGGAAAACGTTTATTCCGAGAATCCTGGCCAGGTTTAGACTAGGACCCGATATTTAATTGTCGGTGCTACCAGGAGGAAATTAGTCTACATATACGAAATGTAGCATCGGGTGTATGAGTTCAGGGAAATGCTTATCCCGTGGATGCCTGTTAATCATACTTGCCATGTACACGATGCTAGTGCGTTTCATTTACCGTGAGAGTTGTCGTCTTGTGTCGTCTTTGAATGCGTGATTTCATGATATTGTTTCATGGTCATTGCATGATTGGCCACCGTCAATGTCTTGGTTCGTGATTGGATGATAATATGTTGGATTTATTGTGATCATCGCATGACTTGACTTGGTTTGTCTGTCGAGTCTCAATCTTATCAATCTTATACCGCTAACGGTGAGATGCAAGCCCTAGTGAGTGTATTCGGTTGCCTATAAGTGTCTTTCCCGAGTCTTGAATAACATGATGGTTTCGGATTTGATTTCCATATGATCTTATCATTATATATTGGATTGCCTATCTATTTTTATCGTAACTCACATGTATATCTATAAATGCATGATTTTACTTTTGTATTTCCTTATATGTACGTTTAATGTGATATGGCTGGGAGAACCCGGAGTTACTCCCCACTGATTGTGGCGTTCATGTTTTTTCATGAATGAACAGGTTGCTTGCATGGATGGCTTTTTGCTTATGCTATTTTGGGTTCGGGTGTGAGCTAGCGGGCGTTGTCCCTGGATGAAACACCTCTAGACGTTGTTTAGCTAGTTGCTAATTACTTTGTCTTTTGTTAACACTTTGAGAGACTACGTCTCTTGTGGTATTTTTATTTAGTTTGTAATATTTTGACACTCCTCGTATTTTTCTATCTTGCATGTATAAAGGTTTTTAAAATACCGTATTTTCCGCTATATAATTCACATGCTTGTATGTTTTATATTTCCGCATTCGCGAGGGATGTCACAGTTGGTATCAGAGCTTTATCGCTCCCGACGCACACACGTGAACCCTAAACTTAAATTACTTGACCTTGAAATAATTAATGAGAGATGGGTAGACTTAAGGACCTAAGGTGGTAGTCTTTGGTGTACTTGATGTTTGTTAGGTTCTAACTTGTTTGTTGATTGTGTTGAGTGATGTTATGTTTGTTTGTATCTACCGTCTTAAGGTGGATCATTGTGTTACCTAGAAGAAGTATCCTCTACCGGAGATTTGAAGATTTACAAGCCTAATTGAAGTGTATTTCTTCCTCATCTTTGAATTATCTCGTCCTTATTGTGTTATGCTCTCTTCCTTCTATGTAGGTGCTTCTTTCTTTTCCAACTTGTTTGCCTCTTGGAAATTACTCTTGATAGTTCCTCCATCTTACCATTGGTATCCTTACCTTCCTCTTGTAACATTTTTGTGGATGCCATACCCAATTGTTTGTGCTATATTATACTTGGTCGGAAGAACTTTGAATTTTGTGGAATATTAGTGATTGTTAGAATAAATTTATGATTTGAGGAAAATGGTGTAGATCTAAGTTCACCCTATAATGATGATTGGTTGTAACTCTAAGGACATGTAGTAAGGTAAGTTTGATGATTTTAATGCTTGATGCTTGCCATGACTAATGAGTTGATATTTCATGGTATTTGATGGTGTAAGGTTGAATGAGTTGGCTAGGACTTCTTAACCCATTAGTGATTTAATCTTTTGAGCTTAGGAGTTTAGTAATATTAGAGTGTCTTGAGGATCATATCTAAATTGGAGCTAGTTGTTCTAAGTGAGAATATTTGGATGATACCTTGAGGTGTAAAATGCTTTTGAGACTAAGTGACGTCTTGTGGTTTCCTATTGTGGTTTGTGAGTATAGGCTTGGTGGAAAAGCTTTTGGGAATAGTTCTTGGATTTAAAGATATGATCTTATCTTATGGCATCTGAGATTCGTTTGAAGTAGTAAGGTTTCGTTGTAAGTTGAACCATATTACTTGAGAATTATGATGTGAGTTATGATGGAAATACCTTAGGATGTTAATGATGATGTTTGACTTGAGGTCGTACTTTGTTAATAATGAACTAGTGGGCTATATGATGTTGATAATGACGTTTTGTTCGGTGTTCTACTTTGTGGCCTTAGGAGTTGAAAAGAGATTAGTATGGAGATTTCCTTATTGGTTCTTCGGTTTTTGAAACCTTTGGGAATGTGTCAAATTATGGAGTTGAGAGAATGTTACTATGCTTGAGTTGCAATTCCACATTTGGGAATCCGTGTTATATGAAAGGGTGGATGAATTGGGTTGTAGTCGATTTATCAAATCTAGGTGTACCTTACTTTGATTATTGTACGTGGTACGATGGTCCCTTGTAAGAGACCTTTGTTTGGGATGAGTTACTTTACTATCACCCTAAGTCTGAAAGGAGAAACTTTGTGGATTAAATCTTAAACCTTTACCCGTGCCATCATTCCTTTTCATTTCCATTCTTGAATGTTTTTGTCAAGATTGATCTTTAAGAAATTACAAGCTCGTACTTTCTTTCTTACTCAGATATCTTCATAACTCTACTATCTGCTTTGTCTCTTCCTCAACCTCGTTTTCCTTTTTCGCCTTCGCCTTTTTCGCCTTCGCCTTTTTCATCTTATCGTAGTCTTTAATGACGCTTCCTAATGTTCCTTGTATCATGTTCATTTATCCCTACTCTCTTGAGAGGTAGTTTTCTTATTAGCTAATGTAAGGGTTAGTAGGTGTGTTTTGAAGAAGTTTCGAATATGGTACCTAACCGTCCTATTAATCTAGTTTCATGTTTAGATGATTATAAGGATTTGAGGATAGCTTAGGATGAAAACTCTCCTAGTGGTTTTAGACTATGAAAGCTTAATGTTGCAATATCGTTTTGAGGATCGAAATAATCATAATGATAGTTGGTAGTTGTGGTTAAGAATTTTAGTGATTCTTTAAGTGTTACTTGGGAAATTGTGGTTTTTAAATGTTGGACCCTAACGGGAATAATTACCTTGTGGAATTTGGATTGGATGACCAAACTTGAGGAATATTGTCATAAGCGAAAACCGATGTATTGAGAGTTTGAAGGAGCTAAATAAATTGATTTACGGTCGCATTGCCCTATGATTGGCAAAAGTTAAGTGAAATAATAAGATTGTGTGACTAATCTCTTTTGAGGATTTGTGTTTTAACTTTTGATGATGAGAAGGTTCATTGTTAATAGTTTTAGGGTAATGAGTTTTGGAATAAATTGGATCAAAGGATTTCATGGTAAGTCTCCTTTACCTTGTGGTTGTTAGCGGTTTTGTTTCCCTAGATATAAACATTTTTGTGGTGGTTTCTAATAAGAGTTTTGATGAAGCTAAGAAGATTAGAGTACGTAATGAATCTTTCATGTGAGTTGTTAGTTGTGGAGTCTACCGTGCCGATGAACCTTAGTAGATTCTAGTTGGGTTCGAATAATTGGGATTTGTTACTCGAAGTTTCGTGATTATGGAATATTTTTGTAGAAATTCTGATGATTGAAAATGATGAGTTGCAAATTGGGTAAATTGCATTCTCTTGAGGATTTGGTTTATTAGTAGAGTTAGTGATGCCGAGTTCTTGTAGATCTTCGTGCCGACTTCATCGTGATTCTTCATATCCCTACGAGTTCGATTTGCTTCGTTTTTGCGTGTTTTGTATATATTTTGTTATCGTGATTTGTGAACTTTATGTTCGAGTCGCTCTATGTACGTGTAATGTCGTGTTATTTTGACTTTATCTTTGAGAAAACCTTCGAATTTCCATATTGCTTTCCTAATTTAACTTTTTAAAGAAGTCTAAAGAGGGTTTTTGTACCTCCTTTTTGGAGAAAATAGATTTCTTTCGCTTTTATATTTGGATTTTGCGTTTGGTTGGATGTTTGCACTTGTTATTGGAGACGTCTGATAACTAGTCCTCCACTTACTAACGTTTGTTTTGAATTTCGATTTCACTATTTTCGACTTTGCTTTGATTTGGATAATTAGAGTTCTCGTTCACGACGAGCATTCTTGAGATCCGTAAGTAAGTTTCACACTTATGAAAAATTTCCTTAAATTTGTTTTCGAGATGAACCTCGTTTCATAAATGTTTCCCTTGTAAAAGCTTTCTTGTTAATTTTGAAAACCGATTCTTGTCCTTGATACTTTTGTTTTCTACTCTCAAGTTTCGAGGACGAAACTTTTTAAAAGGTGGGGTGATTGTAACACCCGGAAATGTACCCTATTTTTCTAGTGAAAATATTTTACGGATACCTTTCAGCAAATTTAAGTTTTAATTTAGAGTTTTATGTTCCGAGTCGAATTTAGAATTTCCGAGTTCGTATTTGAAATTTCCGCGAGATTCCCTGAGAATCCCGTCTTAAGGCGAGTTTGACTTTTCTTGACTTTTAAGTCGTCTTTGACTTTTCTTGACTTTTAAGTCGTCTTTGACTTTTCTTGACTTTTAAGTCGTCTTTGACTTTTCTTGACTTTTGAGCCGTCTTTCACTTTTGTTGACTTTTTCCTTATAAATATCTCATACTCCACCCTTAACCTATTTCATTCATTCAACACAATTCCACTTACTTCATCACTAAGAAACCCAAAATTCTTTCTTCCATAATCTTTCCAAGCTTAGATTCATCGTATATCATTCGTTTCTTGCTCAAATTCACGTAAGTTCGTCTTATTCTTCCCCTCTTAGCTTCCTCTATCCGTATTGGTAATAAAATTACCGTCTTTCTCGCATTTTAAATTATCCGTCTTTCTCAAGGTGAATGATATTCATCTTTTATTATCTAATTGTATGTAGGTGGAGACTAGGAAGGTTTAGAAACCGTTTAGAGACGCGAAA
>JAIUZE010072359.1:0-10392 GCA_022085475.1 Heliosperma pusillum
TGTGGTATAGACTCGAGTTACAGAAGTCGACTATTGACTGTCCTAAGAACTTATGCCTGTTTCTAGACGTATTGGTCTTTCATGTTTGTATAATTCTATGAATCTTAGAAGGTGAGATGCAAGCCGGCTAAGGTTGATAGAGTTTGGATTACAGGTTGTTAACTGATTCACATGATAGTTTGCATGAGTAGCTTAGCCTTCATATGCTAGGTTATATGTTAGTTATTTGTTTCATAACATGAAAAGCATATCATATATGTTAAGTTTTGTATTTTCCATATACATTGTTTTTATGTTATTCATGTTTAATTAAACTCGACATTTCGTGGCTGGGAGAACTCGGAGTTACTCCCCACTGACTGTGGCTTCCGTGTTTATATTTAATGCGGTTGGCAGGTTTGTGATGCATACATTGGGTAAATTGACGAGCTAGCGAGCGAAGTATTTACCTTGGACCTATATTCGGTTCTTAGATTGTATATTATTATACACTCTTTATTTCTTATTTATACGGGAGATATGTCTCCCGTGTCAAGATCCTTTTTATTGTATAAATTTTTTCCGTAGTGTTATGACCTTTTATTTATGACACCTCTGTTATGATGAATATACTTAATAGTAGGTTCCGGTTTTAAAATGTACCGATTTTCACTAAAGTGAACCTATTAGAAACGTATTCTCATGTTTTATTTATTTAAATTATTTTTTTTCTTTCCGCAAATTTGAGGGTGTCACAATTGGTATCAGAGCATTTTTGCTCCCGACGCACGTTTGTGTACCCTTGCATAAATAACTTGACCTTAATAAAATAATAAACTTGTGAGATAGAATGGTAGGATGGGTAGATTAGGATTTATGTTGTAGTCTATTTGTTTATGCTAATTGTTAGGAGTAACTTAATTTGTTTTGTTTCTTAGGAAGATGGTTGGACCTCATATAGAAGAGATGGATGTTAGTGCCAACCAAGTTCCTCCTCATAGAGAAGACAATTGCCAACAAGGCTATGCTTGGGTGGCTAGCCAAATTGCTAGGAGCAATATTACGCCTTATGGTGGTGAGCCGGACCCTACCGAGCTCTCGGAATGGTTTCGAGAGATGGAGAACCAATTCGACTATTACCAAGTCCTTGAAGAGGACAAGGTAAGGATTGCTCAGTTATTCCTGGTAAGGGAGGCAGACTACTGGTGGTCTATTTCTAATTCCCCCGCTATTCTAGAAATCAATTTCGAGTGGGAATGTTTCAAGTCTCTTGTTGAGGACCGATTTTGCCCCATGAAGCTCACTCAGCAAAGACTCAGAGAATTCATCGATTTCAAGCAAGGTGATTTGAGGACCCAAGACTTCACTACTCAATTCAACCAGCTTGCTCGTTTTGCGCCAGGACTCATCAATGATGAGGAAGATAGAGCTTTTTACTATCGTAATAAGCTAAGTGCTTTGCTCCAAAGCAAAGTAAGGAGGAGCTCTACATCTTTCGGAGAATTGTATGATGATGCCCTTCGGGCCGAGGACTCCATGAAGGCCTTTAGTGATGGGGCAAAGATGAAGAGTCCATCTCCTTTTTCCTCTTTCAATCCAAGGTCAAATTTCCATGACAAAAGACGTTTCGCTTCCTCTTCCTATAATGCCGATGGTAAGAGTAAACGTCCATTCTTCCCGAGCAACAACGATCTTAAGGGTCGTATCTGTTTTGGGTGCAAGCTGCCTATGCATCCAGGTATTGGCTGTTTCAACAAGCCAATTGTGTGCTATGCTTGTCGGAAACCGGGACATACGTCTAATATATGTCCTGAAAAGAAGAAGACAGCTTTTACACCAGATACTTCTGGGAGACCGAGGGGTAGAATTCTAATGAGCCGCACTAAGGCCGATGCGCAACCAGACGTTATGACTGGTATGTTTTCAATTTAAGAAATACCGTGTTTAATTTTATTAGATACGGGAGCTTCTTTATCCTTTATTTCGAGGAGATTACCCGATAAATTACCTCTCAAAGCTTCAACTGGAGAAAGTACTCCTATATCTTTACCGTCCGGAAATAGTGTCTGGTAGTTTCACTTCCTTAAATCAACCTCATTTCTTTTCTTGCCTTCGTCTTTTAATTTCTTCTTATCTTAGTCTTTAATAATGCTTCCTAATGTTCCTAGTATCATGATCTTTTATCCCTACTCTCTTGAGAGGTAGTTTTCTTTTAGCTAACGTAAGGGTTAGTAGGTGTGTTTTGAAGAAGTTTCGAATATGATACTTAACCATCCTATTAAGCTAGTTCCATGTTTAGATGATTATAAGGATTGAGGATAAACTTAGGATGAAACTCTCCTAGTGGTTTTAGACTATGAAAGATTAATGTTGCAATATCGTTTTGAGGATCGAAATAATCATTGATAAGTTGGTAGTTGTGGTTAAGAATTTTAGTGATTCTTTAAGTGTTACTTGGGAAATTATGGTCTTTAAATGTTGGACCCTAACGGGAATAATTACCTTGTGGAATTTTGGATTTGGATGACCAAACTTGAGGAATATTGTTATAAGCGAAAACCGATGTATTGAGAGTTTGGAAGAGATAAATAAATCGATTTACGGTCGCATTGCCCTATGTATGGCAAAAGTGAAGTGAAATAAGATTTGTGTGGATAATCTCTTTGAGGTTTTGTGATTCAACTTTTGAGGATGAGAAGGTTAATTGTTAATAATATAGGGTAATGAATTTTGGAATAAATTGGATCAAAAGATTTCATGATAAATCTCTTTTACCTTATGGTTGTTAGCGGTCTTGTTTCCCTAATTATAAATATTTTGATGATGGTTTCCAATAAGAGTTTTGATGGAGCTAAGAAGATTAGAGTTCGTAATGAATCTTTCATGGGTTGTTAGTTATGGAGTTTACGTATCGATGGACCTTGGAAGACTGTAATTGAATTTGAATAATGGGGAAATGTTACTCGATGTGTCGTACTTATGAAATATTTTGGTAAGAATCTGATGATTGAAAATATTGAGGATATATTGCACTCTCTTGAGGACTAGATTCTGGTACAGTTAGTGTTGTCAAGTTACGATCGACATTTGAATTTTCATAGATGGAAGATAGTATTGTGGTTCATTCCTTCTTTCTTTCCTCTTTCTATTCGATTTATTCTTTCGAATATTCCGTTCCTTCTATCGAATATCATTTCTTATAGGTAGATTACTAGAAGCTTTAGTTAGAAATTTTAGGCATAGATAGTAGAGTTATTACCTTTACTATGAAATTTTTGAACTAAAAGCTTTTGTAAATATTTTAATGATTTCAAGTATTTTACCGTCAAGGAGTGTTGAGACTCGTTATTGGAGACGTTCGATAACTAGTTTTCTCATTTATTGATGCGAAAATGTATCTTTTAAAGTCTTTGACTTGGGACGTCGATGTTCTTAACAGCTGACGAGAACCTTCCGTACCATTGATAAGACTCAGTATTTTTAGTACAAATATATTTTTAAAAAGGTTTGAAATAGACCTACATATATGTCACATTACTTCTTCTAAGTTTCGAGGACGAAACTTTTTAAAAGGAGGGGTGATTGTAACAACCCGAAAAGTACCCAATTTGTCTAGTAAAATATCTTAAGGATACTTTTCAGCCTGTTTAAGTTTTAAAGTAGAATTAATTGTTTCCAGTCGAATTTTGAAATTCCGAGTTCGTATTTGGAATTTTTGAGAGATTCCATGAGAATCCCGTTTTTAAGTCAACTTTGACTTTCGTTGACTTTTTCCGACTCGCCTTGTAATTTTGAAGACCGAAATTTTATTTAAAAAATAATATTTTTAATTTATTTTTATTTAGATTTATTAGAATTTATGATAATTTAATAAAATTATTTTGAATTTATTCGGAATTTATAATAAGGTTTTACGGTTTAAACCCGAGCATCATTTAACTATTCCCGAGTCATCTAAAATCCCGAAACAAACCCGAAACCCAACTTTGGCATGAGTCACACGCACATGTCATCCTTTTCCACTCACTTTTGGATATTTTCATTATTTTGATTAATCTAATATAATATCTTAGATATTTATTACTTTATCGATCCGTCAACGAAAATTACGCAAACCGTTTACAAAACAGACCCGATATCACCATACTCCACACGGCTCTCCTTCCTCTCTTAGAGCTAGATATTTGTCTTTCTTTTGATTACAATAACATAATATCTTGATATTTAATTTAATTAACTTAATATATAATTATATCTAATCAATTACCGTACTATAATTATTAAACCCGAGTCAATTCCGTAACAACAATTTCAAAACCCGACTCCATAATCCTTCTATATGTACACGTCCCATTCTCCACTTTACTCACTAACAACTTTTCATTTTACAATAAATCAAATTAAGATCTAATTTACACTTTCTTTAATCGTTCTTCATCGTTCTTCGTCGTTCTTCATCCGTTCTTCGTCGTTCTTGAGCAAAATCATCATAAAACCTTCATTTCTTAATTAAATCCGTCCTAACTTATATTTCTAGAATCCCCTCTTCGCTCTCCATCTTCAAGTACGGTTTATTTTCAATTCCGTCAAAATCGTTTTCAACATTTAATTATGGAAAATCATGTTTAAGTTCTAATAATGTTTTTCTTGTCATTTCTTATAGGGGAAGATTTTGAAGACGAGTTTGGAGACTCGTATATTTTGGGTGAAGATTAGTAGGAGGGTTTCTTATTTTATACTTCTTATTTTGGTGCTAATTGATCTTGCTAGCTAAGGTAACGATTCCGAGTTACTCGACGATTTAATGTTACATAGCTTTTGTTTCTTTTGTTTTTTTTTGGTTCATCTTTCGTTTTTGTTCATGGTATTATGATTTATGGATTTTTACTAGTAACATGATAAGTGGTTATGATTTTCATGTTGTATGGTATTTTTAATATGTTAGTGTTCTTGACATATTTTTATGATTTGTTCAAAATCATGATTTTTGTATGGATGGTTGTTAAAATGATTGTTTGATAATTAAAACATGTTGGAATTAATTTGGTGTTGTTTGTTGTTAAAACCGTGTAAGGGGCCGTGTAAACCAGCCCAAACCAGGCCGGTTCAGGCCCGGTCCAGGCCGGTCTGGGTTGGTCCATGGTGGGTCCGTGAGTTGGCTTGGGAGTTGTGTTGATGTTTGATTGTTTTGTTGTTGTTTTAACGGGTTTTAAATATGTTAAGCATGCGGGAAAATATTAAGAAACGGTGTTAGTATTTTAATCAAAACAGCCCAAACCAGGCCCGTGGGCCCAGTCCAGGTCCGGTTTGATCTCGGCCCAAATTAGCCCGTGGGTCCCACTTTGGACTTGTGACGGTTTTTGAGTTATTGTCATTTTATCGTGTTTTGTAATATTTAGCAAGTGGGAAATGTTAATAAGTAAAATATTTAATTAAAAAGGTTTTTCATAAAATTATTATTTCTCACATGTTAGAAATTATAATACGAGCTCGTAGTTTAATTTGAAATCCTTTAAGTCAAACGGGTTTTGGTATGATAGAATAATTCACATGTTAGAAGTTTTAATAAAATAACATGTAATGAATATGTTGATTTTATGTTCAAGTCTATGTGGAAAAGACTCTGTTTCTAGCCGGTTTGACCAAACGGGTTTGGTCAAACTAAGATCTAGTCAGCCCCGTTTTGACTGATGACCCGTAGCGGGACTCGGGTCGGGGATTTGTCTTCAAGTAAGGTTGTATTTAATTAATGAATTAGCCTTAGTAGATATGAGGCGATATGATATTTGAATATGATTTATGTGCAATTAGTCACATGATAGAAAGTTTTTCCCGTGACTGTTTGATTATATGGTTGGTGTCGTGTTGACTAAGTACCCATAGAGAATTATGAGTATATGGCGTCTTGACCATTCTAATTCTAAATGAGTAGCTTGGACCATGACATTGATAGGCCGTACTATCTTTAACGAGCATATGGAGTTCACTGCTTGATAGCTTTTGGGTCTCGGCTTGGTGGGTTTATATCCAAGTCGGGGCATGGCTGCCTAGTTCCACTTTGGAAATGGAGCCAGCTTAAGTACTAGCCATCTCTGCTTAGGGGGTCGCCTAGTAGAGTTTCTCATAGACGGTTATGTCATGGGACGGGGAACGGAATAGCTGTTGTCGCTAGGTCTGATCAGTCTAGGACTAGGATGTGTTTCCTACCTTGTGGTATAGCCTCGAGTTACAGAAGGAGACTATCGCCGTACTAAGAACTTATGCCTGTTGATAAAAAAGTATCAGTCTTTCTGTTTGATGATCTATGAATCTTAGAGGTGGCCATGCAGCCGGCTAAGGTTGATAGAGTTTGGATTACCGATTGTTAACTGATTCACATGATTACGTGTTGATTAGGGTTTGAGTGTATCATGGCCATGTTAACGGTAACCTCTGAGCTAGCATACCAGCTTCCCTACCTCGTGTTATCGTTTATTATCGGATTCACATGATAGCTTTCATATGCTAGGTTATATGTTAGTTAATTGTTTCATAACATGAAAAGCATATCATATATGTTAAGGTTTTGTATTTTACATATACATTGCTTTTATGTTATTCATGTTTAATTAAACTCGACATTTCGTGGCTGGGAGAACTCGGAGTTACTCCCCACTGACTGTGGCTTCCGTGTTTATATTTAATGCGGTTGGCAGGTTTGTGATGCATACTTTGGGTACATTGACGAGCTAGCGAGCGAAGTATTTACCTTGGACCTATATTCGGTTCATAGTTTGTATATTATTAGACACTCTTTTATTTCCGTATTTATACGGGAGATATGTCTCCCGTTTTGGATATGTATTTTGTATAATATTATTTCCTTTTTGTTGAACCTTTTTATTTCAGGCACCTTCGTTATGTATTCTCATCTTTTATGTATTTAAATTATTTTTTTTCTTTCCGCAAATTTGAGGGTGTCACAGAACTAAATTTATGAATTAACGATTATTTTAATTGACACGGTCGAATACTCGATGAAATATGCATGTCATGTTATGGCGATTTGGCAATGCATGCAAACATATTAAATAAAATGCAAGCATAAAAATAAAACTCCTAGTATGGCCTTTCCTATAATAGAAAATCATATAATCGATTACAAATTCGGAAACCAACTCCTTTGGTCCCTTGAACTTCAACAAGCACGTATCCCAAGGTCACCGTCTCTCTCTCGGAACACCTTTCCGAATGGCACCGTCTTTGGGAAACTCCGGTATTACAAATAATTTCAAAATATATAATAAAATTACAATAATTTCCTATTATACATTTGTAAAAATAAAATAATACAATAAAAGTGATTCGAGATCACATTAAATTACAACCGAATCAATATTCCCTTACATTTCGGGCAATATCGATTAAAACTAAGGCCATACAAGGAAAAATACGTAATTCCAAATTACATAAACCAAAATATGACATTCATAAATTGAAAATATGACATTCTTAAATAAAAATGCAGCATTATAATATGTATAAAACATGCTCATGTTAAATGCCAAATCGCTCTATTTAACGGTTTATATCGAATATAACCCGGTTTTATGGAAATGCGTGATAATAACACTTTAAAATCACCAAACAAAACTTAAATCATATTTAAGTCCAAGTTAATTATCCCAACTCATTTAGGCCTCAAATATTAGTCATTACTCAATTTTTGACAATAATTCAACTTGTTGTTATTTAATTGCTCATAATTAGACTTTTAAAATCATATTTTAATCAAATAAATTAAAATTTAATTACAATAATTTCAAAATTTGAATTTAAAATTCTTGAACCTTCTGGAACATTTCCATGACACTCATAATGTAAAAAATCATGGTTAAAAAGTTTGAATCAATTTTGAGAAAAAATGGTTGCGCTTTATCGGTTTTATCAAATAAAATTCATAAAGCATGCAAAAATTAATCATATTAAATTTTCAACTTTAGATCTGAAATGTGGGACATTTATGCAACCAGGAACAATTTCCTCTTGTCATGAAATTTAATTTAGCTATATTTTCTAAATAAGTCACTATTTATGCCATTTTTACATTAAAAATTCATAAATCATGCTAGACAAATCACATTAGTCTCAAAGTTTCCAGTCTTACAGGAAAACATGCATGTGACAACATACTAAAATTTCATGGTCAGATTGAAAGCGGAAGTAGTTTAAACCATTTAACCTTTATTTATTCTATTTTATCATATAAAAATCATAAATAATTCGAAATAAGTCCACTTCACACGAAATTTTACATACAGTAAGTAAAATATATATGTGATATTGTGTAAACATTTCAAGGTCAGAAAGTAAGTCTAACTAGTTTTAGCATTTTAAACATCATTTTACTCATTAAAATGTAATAAAAACACTAAAAATCATTTTTGAGCAATATAAATTTCCATAAATGATCAAAATAACCTAAAATCATATTAGGACCAGAATATATTTGTAACACCCGGAAATGTACCCTATTTTTCTAGTAGAAATATTTTACGAAATATTTTCAGTAATTTTATGTTTTAATTAAGATTTTTATGTTTCGAGTCGAATTTAGAATTTCCGAGTTCGTATTTGGAATTTCTGCGAGATTCCATGAAAATCTCATCTTAAGGCGAGTTTGACTTTTCTTGACTTTTGAGTCGAGTTTGACTTTTCTTGACTTTTGAGTCGTCTTTGACTTTTCTTGAATTTTAAGTCGTCTTTGACTTTTCTTGAATTTTAAGTCGTCTTTGACTTTTCTTGAATTTTAAGTCGTCATTGACTTTTCTTGAATTTTGAGTCGAGTTTGACTTTCTTGACTTTGGAAACCGTCTTTGACTTTTTCCTTCATAACTCACACTACTCCCTCCCTTAACCTAATATTTCATTCAACACAAATCAAACATAACTTTTCTTCCTCTTTAAGAAAGCTCACCTTTTGCCTCCCTCTTTGATTTTCGATCTTGGAATCACCGTATCTCATTCGTTCTTTGACGG
Source organism: Heliosperma pusillum (assembly GCA_022085475.1). Classification (NCBI taxonomy): domain Eukaryota; kingdom Viridiplantae; phylum Streptophyta; class Magnoliopsida; order Caryophyllales; family Caryophyllaceae; genus Heliosperma; species Heliosperma pusillum. Next base: position 8,998 of record JAIUZE010072359.1, read on the forward strand.
AATTCACGTAAGTTCGTCTTATTCTTCCCCTCTTACCTTCCTCTATCCGTATTGGTAATAAAATTACCGTCTTTCTCGCTTTTTAAATTATCCATCTTTCTCAAGATGAATTTTATTCATCTTTTATTACCTATTTGTAGGTGGAGACTACTAGGAAGGTTTAGTAATCGATTAAAGACGCGTAAAGGTAACGGTGAAGGGTTACTCGGTATCATTTACGTGTTTTGCATGCTTTATATGTTAGAAATCGTATTTGGAATATGATTAGAGGCTTAGGAATCATGTTATGATTTATGATGGTTGTTATTTGATGATTGTTGATGATGAATATTGATTATTGGTAATTATTAGAAGTGAATTAGGAGAATTGAAAATGATAGGAATGGTGTTGGTTGTTCTCGGGTAGAATGGGGTTCCTGGCCGAAGGACCGGCAGCCGGTCTAGTGCCCGGCTAGGAATTTCCTGCACCGACCCTTTTTCGTAGAATGATCATAACTCCTTCGTTACTTGCTTGTTTTGGTCTTGTGACCACTCGTTGGAACCGTAAGAGAATAAGCTATTACCTCAACTTGGAATTTCTGCATTCCCATATCTAGAACTCTAGTTATGACCGTTTGAAGTAGACCCTTGTTTTGATAGTTTCCAAACTTGTGATTTTTGTGATTTTTAGTGTTGTGCTCCGAGCCGGGGTACCGGCCGCCTCCCTCCACCCCGCCCTGGAATACATCAGTAAGTGAAGTTGGATTTTTGGTGTTGTGCTCTGTGCCGGTCTACCGGCCGCCGGTCTACTGACCGGCCTAGACTACATTTCTCTGTTTTTGTGATTTTTGGATTTTTACCCTGTGTTCTGAGCCGGCCTACCGGCCGTCGGTCTGTTGCCCGGCCTGGAACACGGCTGTGTTTTCTTCTTGAAATTTCTAAATCTCGTAATTTATAATAGTTCGCATGATTCGTTTATCGTATAATTTTACGTAGTGACTTATAATATTCATGTTTTGGATATATGATATTCTATTCGCTTGATCACATGTTTCGTGATGGTTTTCGATATATCCCTCTTTCGAGTCGGTTTTACATATGTTATGAATTGAGCACTAATGATCATGTGCTTTGAACTCTCATTTCCCGGCTACACCTTATACTCGTTAGACTGGAATGTCGGAGCGATGGGGTGTATCCTTGATGCTTGTATGCATGTTTAGTGGGGATATGACGACGTTGTTCGGAGGTGAACGCAATGCGTTGATCGACCCGGCCGTCAAATGTTGTATACTTGCGAGGTGGTGTTATTGCATGTAGCGTACTAGCTTGACTTTTGACTATAGATCTCTTTCCGCCACTTTCGTGTGGTTTAGCCGAATTTGGGGTACTCGACGTCTTTGTATGATCGAGTCT
>JAIUZE010072360.1:0-10953 GCA_022085475.1 Heliosperma pusillum
ATATATATTTGATATATGTTTAGTTACGAGAGTTAATTTTTGGAAATTGAGTTACGAACTCATTCCGGATAAGTTTATTAGTCAAGTATACGATAATTGACTGAATAAATTTGACGTCTTATTTTAATACGATTAAATAAGATTTAATTTAATGATTAATAGTTAATTCATTAAATTAGTTGAGGTTATGCATATACTTTGAGGTAGAGGTGATTGGTTAATTATATTTACAAGGAGTTGTAAAATAAACTAACTAGGCATTGTGGGACCCATTATATAATGATATAATGATAAAATATCACTTAAAAGTTAAGTGTATATATTATTTATTAATTTGAGTCATAAAATTGTTATATGATCAAATTAATCCTTAATTATACAAGATAATTAAACATGTGATTATAAGTATTTGTGGGACAAATATCAAAAATCAAAATGGACCATATGTCACTAGTGGAGGCCGGATTCTTGTAGTGTATAACATGATGATTGTTGTTTCTTGTATTACACTACAACATGTGATCATGTCATGTTTATGACACATGATCATGTTCTAATTCACATCTACACTCAACCAATTTGCATGGGATTATTTTAAGCAAAATAAGAGGCCACATAGGCTCACTTGGCCGGACCCTTGTGTCCTTAAATGGACAAATTTTGTTGTTCATTTTGCTTGCTTGTTCATTCTTATTTTGATGCTTATCTCACTAAAAATCCTCATCTCTCTAAAACCTCTCAAATACTAATATTTTCCTATTACTAGAGTAGTAATAAAATCTAATATTAGTTCATCTTTTCACTTGTGTTTTCTAGTCAAAAAACTAAGTGATAAGTTTGGGTTCTCTCTTGGGTGCATCTAAAAGGAGGTCTTCTAGTTTGAAGATTACAAGGAGGATCATCTATTCCTTTCTAGCACAAGAACAACAAGAAAGGTGTTTCTTGTTGTGCCCATATAAACCGAAATTTCCCAATGTAAGGAAATTTCTTCTTACTTTTTATTATGCATTTTAATTTGCATGCATGTTACATAGATCTTTATTAAACAGTAAATTAACAAGTAATTTAGTAACTAATTAGAGGAGTCTAGTTAGGGTCTATGAACTTTCAAAATTCTCATAAATGACAAACAAGGAGCCTTTCCTTTCCATATCTCATATGGAGTCTTGTCTGCCGCTTTAGTCGGGATACGATTTAGTGAAAATATTGCGGTTAAGATAGCAAATCCCCAAAATGAATCAGAAAGCTCTGTGAGACTCATCACTGACCGAACCATATCTAATAATGTTCGGTTACTCCTTTCGGACACACCATTTAGTTGAGGTGTGCCAGGAGGAGTCCATTGTGATACTATACCACAATCTTTTAGGGGTGAATCAAATTCATTATTTAGATATTCATCACCACGATCGGATCGTAGGATTTTAATCTTCTTATTCAATTGATTTTCTACTCAAATCGTTGAAACTCTTTAAACTTTTCAAAAGCTTCACTCTTATGCCTCATTAATTAGACATATCCATATCTACTCAAATCGTCGGTAAAGGTAATGAAGTAGTTATAACCACCTCTAGCTTGGAGAGGCATTCACACACATCCGTATGTACAACAAGGCCTAATACTTCACTGGCTCGTGTCCCTTTTCCCGTAAAAGGAGCACGAGTCATCTTGCCCAAAAGGCAAGAGTTACATACACCATAAGATTCGTAATCAAATGGTTTGAGAAGTTTCGTTGAAACAAGTCTCTTTATGCGTCGTTCGTTTATATGACCTAAACGACAACGCAAAAGGTATGATTGATTAGGTTCGCCTAAGTTGAGCTTTTTAATCTCTACATGATAAATTTCACTAGCATTATCTAGAACATAAATACCTCCAATAGAGACGGCTTTACCATAAAACACATAATTAAAAGAAAAGGAACAACTATTGTTCTAGATTACAAAAGAAAAACCCTCCACGTCAAGCATGGATATGGGGATAATGTTCTTGGTCAAGAAGGGTACAAAATAACAATTATTTAGATACAATTCAAGACCACTAGCTAAGGTAAGTACATAAGTTCCTAGGGAAACGGCGGTTACTCTTGCTCCATTCCCCATGCGTAGGTCTACATCACCCTTGGCTAGTGCTCACACATCTTTCAGCCCCTGTAAATGATTACAAAGGTGAGAACCACATCCGGTATCAAATACCCAAGTAGTAGTGCAATCATAGTTAATATCTATCATATAGAGAGACGAGAGGATTATACCTAACAGTGGCACACATCCGTCCTTCTTATCCTTCAAATACTTTGGACAATTGCGTTTCCAATGTCCCCTGCCTTTACAATAGAAGCATTCGGCGTCGGCATGCTTCTTGCCCTTAGCCTGGGCATTGCTATACATTATAGATTTCCCCTTTCCTTTCCCATGCTTCTTAAATTAGGCCTTAGCTTTGCCATTTCCCTTTTGAACCCCAAGGATTAAGTTTTCAACTTCATTGAAAGAACATCCTTTTTCTCACTCCCACTAGCCTCCATATCCCTTTCGATTTGGGTAAGGATGGCATCGAGCTCATGAAAGCTCTTATCCATGCCATGCATGTTATAGTTCGCCCTAGTTTAGGCGAACTTGGGAGGAAATGAGTGAAGGATGCGGCCAACCGCTAGCTTCTTTGGAATCTTAACCCCTAGACGCTCTAGGGTGTCCACATGTTCAACCATCTTGAGCACGTGTGGTCTAACCTTTTGGCCCTTGTCTAGCTTGGCTTCAAAAAGCCATGTCATAGCATTGTATTGGCGTATGTCAGGTGATTGAGAAAACGCCAAAGTCACCCTCGAGAATATCTCATATGCTCCTAGTAATGTATTGTAGTTTAAGACTTGAGGACATTGACCATATCAAGACCATCTTGACATCATTAGCTACTTTAAAGTACTCCTCATAGGCGGCTTTGGCCGCATTAGTGGCCATTGGGCCGGGTTCATTGGGAGGGTTTTTGGTCAAGTAGCGTAAGACGTTTTCGGATAACGCCGCGCTCTTAATTGTTTGCTCCCACTCGACGAAATTAGATCCATCGTCTTTTAAGGTGCATTTGTCAATTACGAACCTTAGCCACGAGTCTTTGCCAAGTTGAACGGTATTGTTGTTATTGTTTACCATTTGCGAATTGAATTACTACAACAAAATTAGGAAATATTTACATTCAATGTTTTAAAAAAATTTTACTTGTAAAAACAATTTTAACAAGTCACTCATATAACGAATCCTCACGAAATTATTTAAGTGATTCCGAGAACCGCAATTCAGATAAAAATGAACATGTTATGCCACCTTTATGTAATAGATTGTAAGTCAACACTTTGACTAATTCTACTCCTAGAATTCTCGGTCGACGGATTTCATCTAAACCCGTCTCCTAGTCCCAAGATAACGCTTATCCCATTGAGACCAACCCAATTTAGGCATGTGATCGCATCACCCTACTTACCCGAGGTAAAAAGGTTCACGTTGTGGTTGTTTTAATGAACACGGGATTCATAAGTGCTTTAATTGGTAAGGCTAAATCTCAATTCATTTTAAGTTGTGTGAGAGGTCTTCCCAATTTAGTCATTAATTCCCTATAAGTGAACTAAGTCGGCGAATTTTAAATAACGTTGAATTGACAATCGAGAAATAAAAATGCATGTTGGCGATTTTGGCATGAGCGGAAAACATAAAGAAGCAATTAACAACTAATAAATCCTAGTATGGCCACCTAGCTAATCTTATTAACTAGATGATTACAAATCGGAAACCAACTCCTTGGTCCCTTGCCTCTTCATGGAATATGCTCCAAAATGGCACCATCTTTTGGAACACCGACTTCGGGAATCTCCGTCTTCATAATAAATAATTACAAATATACAAATGAATACATAGAAAATTCCTATTATACATTTGTTATATAAAATGAAATTAATAATTTTTACAAACTGGCGATACGAGATCGCAATAAATTACAACCGAAGGTATTCCCTTACATTACGAGTAATACCGATTAAAAATAATATAGGCAATACTAGGTAAAACTTGCATTAAAATAAATAAATGCATTCATTCATTCAACATAAACAACATAAATAAAATGCTGTAAAAATCATGCCAAAATCGCCCTTAACACTTGTCATGCTCATTCTAGCTCGGTTTTATGGATTTTATCGATTTTTAACTATTAATAATCAATAATCAACACTTAAATCATATTTAAGCTCAAAATAATTATTTAAACTGATTTAGAACCCAAAATTAGTCCCCACTAATTTTATTTGTATTTAATTAGTTTGATTTGATCGTATTTGTTAAAGATAGAGGTTTAATCATAACATTTATGAAATAAACACAAGATAAAATTTAAAAATCATAAAAATTTGAAACCAAAATTTTTTTTGCATTCTAAAAAATTTCCAGGAACTCCAAAAATAAAAAAAATTTGCCCAAAAAATTTAAATTAATTTTATGAACAAATAACTTTGTATATAACGGTTTTATCAAACAAAATCATTAAATATAATAAAACAGTGTAAAACAATTACGAAATTTCACCAAGATGATATAAATCAGAATTTAAAATGTACTAAAAAATTTTATGACCATAAAAGAACGTTTCAATTTTATGAACATTATAATCTCATATTATCGACTTTTATCTCATAAAAATCAATAAACATGCAATACATAATTAAAAGTCACGAAATTTAACATGCATTATGTAAGAAATGCATGTGCGATCATATTAAAATTTCATGGCCAGAATCAACATGCAACTGTTTTTAGTTAACTTTTAACACAAAAATTCCATGTTAACTCGGTTTAAAAGGAATAAATCATAATAAATAGCAAATAAATCCCTAAAATCACCAAATTTGACCACAAACATTTTGAAGTCATTAGGTATGCATGCACCAAAATTTCCGTCCAAATCAAGATTAAACTTTAATTTTTGATTTTATTGGTTATCTTATAACTTAATAAAAATGCTTAAAATAAACATCCATGCTAGAAGCTAGCTCTGATACCACATAAAAGTACATAGACCCTAATTATACTCTTCTAGTTAGTTAATAATTAACTTTTTAATTTAGTATTTAATGATCTATGTAACATACATGCAAATATAAAGGCATAAAAAAAAAAGATGAAATTTCCTTACAATGAGAATTTTCGGTTTAAATGGGCACAATAAGTAACTCCCTTTCTTATTGTTCTTGAGCTAAAAAGAATAGGATGAACCTCCTTGTAAGAACTTTCAATATAGAAAGTCTCCTTCCAACATGCACCCAAGATATAACCCAAACTATCACTATAAATTTAGAGTATAATTTATAGTGACAAGTAGTAACTAATATTATATTTAAACTTCTCTAATAATAGAAGAATATTAGTTTATTTGAGAGTTTTAGAGAGAAGTTGGAGAAAATAACAAAAAAAAGTGAAAAATCATGAAACAAAATGAACAACCAAAGTGTCCTTATATAAACACTTTGGCCGGTCATGTAGCTAAAAATTGAGCCAATATTTTGCTTATTTTTAATCACATGCAAAGTGGTAGAGTGTAGGACTTAAAATGATCATGTTCATGTCATAAAATGTCATAATCAATATGTTGTAGTGTGATACAAGAAATGAACAATAATCATTGTGTATCACTACTAGAATCCGGCCTCCACTTAGGTAATGTGGTCCATTTTGATTTATGATATTTGTCTCACAAATACTTATAATCATATGCTTAATTATCTAGTATAATTAAGTGTTAATTTGATCATATAACAATTATATGATTCAAATTAATAAATAATATATATTTAACTTTTAAGTAATATTTTACCATCATATCAATATATAAGAGGTCCCACAATGTCTAGTTAATTTATTTTACAACTCCTTGTATATATAATAATTAACTAATTACCTCTACCTCAAAATATATGTACAACCTCAACTAATTTAGTAAATTAACGATTTCTTACTAAATTAAATTTTATTTAATTGTATTAAAATAAGACGTAAAATTTATTCAGTCAGTTATCGTATAATTGACTAATAAACTTAACCTGAATGAGTTCCTAACTCAATTTCCAATAGATAACTTGCGTAACTAAACATATATCAAATATATATGTAAGGACTAATTAAAATGTATCGTATACAAATAATTAGTTTTTCTATTTGGGTGTCATCCTTTAGGTGTGATCAAAAAGTGTCAGTTGATCACCCTCGTAATACGACAATAACGTCTAACTCTAGTTAGCTGATCGTTATTGATTTACTTTAATCAACTAACGTGGAGTATCAATATACTAGTCCATAATTCAATATTCATGTAATACTTAATTATGTAGGATATTTACATAAAATATATAATATTACACACAAATAAACTTGCAACAGATTATACAGACACGGTTATACAATCTTGTCTTATTCTAACCAGTCATGCAGGTTCATAAAATAAATATAACGAATTTAATTGCTACAGATTAAACCAATTTCCAACCGCAATATCTCAAAACGTCTTCTAGCTAACACCTTTGTTAAAATGTCAGCCCGTTGATTTTCATTACTACAAAATTCTAGTTTAATGTTGCCTTTTTCTACATGGTCGCGTAAGAAATGTTGTCTAATGTCTATATGTTTAGTACGAGAATGTTGAGCAGGATTCTTAGAAATAATCATAGCATTCGTATCATCACAAAATACAGTCATACAACCAATATTTACACCATAATCACATAGTTGTTGCTTTAACCAAAGTAACTGAGAACATTCCAGTCCGACAACTATATACTCGGCTTCAGCAGTAGGCAACGCAACACAAATTTGATTCTTTGAGCCCCAAGTTATAATGTATGGTCCAACAAACGTAACAAATCTAGAGGTACTTTTTCTATCTAAAGAACATCCTGCATAATCTGCATCTGAATATCCTACTAGATCGAAATTACACTCAAGTGGATACCATAGGTATAAATTAGATGTACCAATTAAATATCTCAAGATACGTTTAATTGCAATCATATGTGACTCTTTAGGGCACGATTGAAATCGAGCACAGGCACATATACTAAACATAATATCAGGTTTACTCGCAGTTAAATATAATAAAGAATCAATCATACCTTGATATGTAGTCTCATCGACACACTTACCATGTTCATCTAAGGTTAACTTTTTATAACTTACCATAGGTGTGTCCATTGGATGAGCGTTTTCCATACCAAACTTTCTGATTAACTCCTTGACGTATTTCAGTTGGTGAATCATTATAAAGTCTTTTGTTTGTTGAATATGAGATCCTAGGACGAATTTTAATTCTCCCATCATGCTCATTTCAGATTCTGAGGTCATTAGATCTGAAAAATATTTGCACAATTTATTGTTAGTAGGACCAGAAATAATGTCGGCTACATAAATTTGAGCAACAAGCAAATCATAACCCTCAGATTTTAGAAATATGGTTTTGTCGACATATCCTCTTTTAAAATTGTTTTGTAATAAAAATTTAGACAATCTGTCGTAACATGCCCTAGGAGCTTGTTTTAAACCATATAATGCTTTATCATGTTTAAAAACATGGTTTTGGAATTTTCTATTTAAAAATCCGGGATGTTGTCCAACAAAAACCTATTTTTCCAAATAACCGTTAAGAAATGCGGTCTTAACGTCCATTTGGTATAATTTCATTCCTTTAGGAGCTGCGAAGGCGATAAGCAGACGAATAGCCTCAAGTCTTGCTACAGGTGCAAAGGTCTCGTCATAGTCGATCCCTTCCTGTTGATTATATCCTTGAACGACCAACCGAGCCTTATTGCGAATTATAACTCCTATATTGTCCAATTTATTTCAGAATACCCATCGAGTACCAATTACAGTTCGATTTTTAGGTAGTGGCACTAGATGCCAAACTCTTATACGTTCGAACTGTTCAAGCTCTTCTTACATCGCCAAAATCCAGTCTAATTCTACAAGTGCTTCTTTGATGTTGGTAGGCTCTATCGTAGACATAAAAGTATAGAATTAGCAGAAGGTATTTAACGCTCGTCTTGTTTGAACTCCTTTATTCAAACTTCCTAGGATACTTTCCATAGGATAAGAACTCTTATGCTTCCATTTCTTGGAGTTCTTAGGCTCATCATCATCTGATGAACTCTCACTTCCCTCAAATGATTTATAGTCAAGATTGGTTCCCCCTGAGCTCGACTCTGGGGTAGGAACTGAAGTTGATACAACTTTAGTTACATCATCTTGATCTGGGTCCAAAGTTATAGTATCATCAGTTATAACTTTGGTTTCCTTATCCTTGTTTTGAGAGGAGACATTCGTATCATCAACAATTGTCTAAGCTCTCTTTTCAAGATCATTTGCGGATTTATCGAGTTCATCATTGATTCCTTAAATAACTTCTTCATCAATTTCTGGTAAATCATCCCTTGTAAGGCGAAAGTCGGGATCATTCATGTTTTCTTCCTCATTCTATCAACATGTTCAAGCAAATTACCTTCATCAAACACAACATGAACACTTTCTTCTATGCACAATGTTATTTTATTAAAGAATTTATAAGCTTTGCTATGATTAGAATAACCAACAAACACAACTTCGTCGCTTCGTGGATCAAACTTGCTTAAGTTTCTTTTTACATTATTATGGACAAAACATTTACTACGAAAGCATCGAAGATGAGCTACATTGGGTTTCCTCCCTCTTAAGAGTTCATAGGGAGGCTTTTTTAGAATCGGTCTAATCATAGCTCTATTGTGCACATAGCATGCAGTGCTAATGACTTCAGCCCAAACGTTTTTAGGAAGGCCACTACACAAACGCATAATGCGAGCCATGTCCTCTAGTGTTCTATTCATACGTTCAACGACACCATTTTGTTGTGGGGTTCGTGGTGCAGAAAAGTTATGTCCTACACCATTCTTCCTATAATATCCTATAAAAGGTTGATTATCAAATTCGCTGCCATGATTCGTACGAATAGAAACTAACTTTTTATCATAATTGTTTTCGGCAAGCTTCATTAATACTACAAACTCATCGAAAGTTTCATCTTTAGTAAATAGAAAGATAGGCCAAACATACCTTGAGTAGTCGTCGACTAGGACGAACACATACCTTGATCCACCACGGCTTCTAACATTCATAGGTCCACACAAATCCTTGTGTACCTGTAACACCCGGAAATGTACCCTATTTTTCTAGTAGAAATATTTTACGAAATCTTTTCAGCAAATTTAAGTTTTAATTTAGAATTTAAAGTTTCGAGTCAAATTTAGAATTTCCGAGTTCGTATTTGGAATTTCCGCGAGATTCCATGAGAATCCCGTCTTAAGGCGTCTTTGACTTTTCTTGACTTTTAAGTCGTCTTTGACTTTTCTTGACTTTTAAGTCGTCTTTGACTTTTCTTGACTTTTTAAAGTCGTCATTGACTTTTCTTGACTTTTAAGTCGTCTTGACTTTTCTTGACTTTTAAGTCGTCTTGACTTTTCTTGACTTTGAGCCGCCTTTGACGTTTCGTTGACTTTTCCGACTCACCTAACATATACTCCCTCAAACCCTAAACCTAATTCATTTCCTCACAATTCATTTCTTCTTCTTCCTCACCATAAACACCAAAACCTTGCCTCCATTTTGATCCGTCTTAGATTCGTCGCTACTTCTTCGTTATTCGCTCAAATTCGCGTAAGTTCGTCTTATTCTTCCCCTCTTATCTTCCTCTATCCGTATTGGTAATAAAATTACCGTCTTTCTCGCTTTTAAAATTATCCGTCTTTCTCAAGGTGAATGATATTCATCTTTTATTATCTAATTGTATGTAGGTGGAGACGAGGAAGGTTTAGAAATCGATTAAAGACGCGAAAAGGTAACGGTGAAGGGTTACTCGATATCATTTACGTGTTTTATGTGTTTTCTAGGCTAGTAATCGTATTTAGATTAGGGTTAGTATGCTTAGGACTTGTGTTGTTGTTGATGGATGTTGTTAGTTGTTAATTGATATGAGAATTGATGATTTGTGATGATAAATGAGGAGTTTGTTGTTGATAACATGTTGATTTTAGATCGTCCTTGAATCCCGTGAAGGACGCAGGCTGCGTTGGGGGACGCAGGCTGCATCGGGGTGACGCAGGCTGCGTCGGGGTGACGCAGGCTGCGTCATTCTCTGCCGACTGAAATTTTCCTTCACTGACCCCTTTTCGTAAAATGATCATATCTCCTTCGTTACTTGCTTGTTTTGGGCGTGTGACATCTCTTTAGAACCGTAAGAAGATAAGCTATCACCTCCATTTGGAATTTCTGCATTGGCAATTCTAGAACTCTAGTTATGACCGTTTGAAGTGGACCCTTGTTTTCGTTGGTTTCCAAACAACATGGTTTTGGAGAGGTATCTATGTTTTTTATTCATTATGCTTCATAAACTTGTTCTAATGCTTATGTATCATGTGTTGACTCATGTTTATCATATTTGAACTTATATGATTCCCTATTTTCATGTTTTGTGACGGTTTTTGGTATGTCCCCCTTTGAGTCGGTTTTTACAAATGTTACGGTTTGAGCACTATTTTGTTATGTGCTTTGTGCTCTCATTCCCTTGGCTACCTCCACGTTCGTAAGGCTGGAATGTCGGAACTGGGAGGTATCCTACTGCTTAATTGCATGTGTTAGTGGGCATACGACGACGTTGTTGGGAGGCGAACGCTATGCGTTGATCGCCCCGGCCGTCAAATGTTGTGTACTTGCGAGGTGGTGTTATTTGCATGTAGCGTACCGCTTGTTATGAGGCTTGAGCTCTTTTCCGCCTCTTTCGTGAATTGATCTACCGAATTTGGGGTACTCGGCGTTTATTTTTGTAAGACCGATTCTTGGATGCGAAACGCTTTATCGCATGTCGAATCGGAACACGTTTATTCCGAGATCCTGGCCAGGT
>JAIUZE010072361.1:0-10321 GCA_022085475.1 Heliosperma pusillum
GGTTCACTTCAAACTGTCATAACTAGATTTCTAGACATAAAAATATAGAAATTCCAAGTCGAGGTGATAGCTTATCCTCTTACGGTTCCAACGAGTGGTCACAAGCCTAAAACAAGCAAGTAACGAAGGAGATATGATCATTCTACAAAAAGGGGTCAGTGCAGTGAAACTGCACAAGTCACGACCGTGACTTGTATTTCACGACCGTGAGATGTGTCTCCAATTCACCCGAGAGCCTTCAACAAAAATCAATCCTATCATTTCCAATTCTCATAATCCATTTCTAATAACTAGCAACAATCAATATTCATCATCAACAATCATCAAATAACAACAATCATCATCCATAACATGATTCCTAAACTTACTAATCGTATTCTAATACGATTTCTAGCATATAAGCATGTAAAAACACGTAAATGATATCGAGTAACCCTTCACCGTTACCTGTACTTAAAGGTCTTTACTAATCGTCAAGCTCCTCTTCAATAAGGTTATAGTCTTTTGTCGGGATCTTGGAGGCACACCTACATAAAGATCATAAAAGATGAATAAAATTCATCTTGAGAAAGACGGAAAGCTTGAAAAGCGAGAAAGACGATACTTTTAATATGAATACGGATAGAGGAAGGTAAGGGAAGAAGAATGAGACGAACTTACGTGAATTCTATCAAAGAACGAAAGAGTTATGATGATTCAAAGATCGGAAATCAAGAGGGAGGCAAGGTTTCTTAAGGAGGAAGAAAGGTGAAATGTGTTTGTGTGAATGAATATTAGGTTAAGGGAGTAGTGTGATATTTATAAAGAAAAAGTCAAGAAAAGTCAAGAAAAGTCAAAGACGACTCAAAAGTCAAGAAAAGTCAAAGACACCTTAAGACGGGATTCTCATGGAATCTCGCGGAAATTCCAAATACGAACTCGGAAATTCTAAATTCGACTCGAATCTTTAAATTCTAAATTAAAACTTAAATTTGCTGAAAAGGTTCCGTAAAATATTTCTACTAGAAAAATAGGGTACATTTCCGGGTGTTACAATCACCCCACCTTTTAAAAAGTTTCGCCCTCGAAACTTGAGAGTAGAAAATAAACGTATCAAGGACAAGAATCGGTTTTCAAAATTAATACTAAAACCTTTATAAGAGAAACATTTACGAAACGAGGTTCTTCTCGAAAACGGTTTAAGGAAATTTTTCATAAGTGTGAAACTTTACTTACGGATCTCAAGAGTGCCCGTCGCGAACGAGAACTCAAATTATCCAAATCAAATTAAAGTTGAAATAGTGAAATCGAAAATCAAATAAGCGTTAGTAAGCGCAGGACTAGTCACTAGACGTCTCCAATAACAAGTCCAAACATCCAAACAAACACAAAGTCCAAAAATAAAAGTGAAATAATCTATTTTCTCCAAAAAGAGGATACAAAGTCCATCTTTAGATTACTTTGAAAAGTTAATTTAGAAATACGATAAGGAGATTTGAAGGTTTTCCCAAAGATAAAATCGAATGAGAAGACATTACACGAACTTAGAGCGAACTGGAACATCGAAATCACGAATCGCGATACTAAGAGGTACGCCAATGAGCAAAAAGAACCAAAATGGGGAAGAATCAAAGAGTAGCGGGTTGAGTAAGGATCAATTTGACGGAAAAGAGAGGAATGAACCACAATACTATCTTCCATTTATGACAATTCAAACATCGATCACAACTCGACATTACTAACTCCACGGTAAACTAGTCTTCAAGAGAATGCAATTTATCCTCAACATTTTCAATCATCAGCTTCCTACCACAAATATTTCATAATCATGAAATTTTGAGTAACAAATCCCAATTATTCAGGTCCAACTAGAATCTACTAAGGTCCATCGACACGGTAGACTCCACAACTAACAACTCACATGAAAGATTCATTACGTACTATAATTTCCTTAGCTCCATCAAAACTCTTATTAGAAACCACCAACAATATATGTATATATAGGGAACATGATCGCTATCAATCACAAGGTAAAAGAGACTTACCATGAAATCCTTTGATCCAATTTATTCCGAAACTCATTATCCTAAATTATTAACAAAGAACCTTTTTCATCTTCAAAGGTTAGTTCACAAAACCTCAAGAGAGATTAGTCACAAAATCTCATTTTACTTAAATTTTGCCAACCATAGGGCAATGCGACCGCAAAACAATTTATTTAACTCTTTCAAACTCTCAATACATCGATTTTCGCTTAAGACAATATTCCTCAAGTTTGGTCATCCAACCCCACTTCCACAAAGACAACGCTTTAAAGACAACAATACATTTAAAGACAACGATTTCTCCAAGTAATATTTAAAGAAATCACTAAAATTCTTAACCACCACAACCAACTATCATTATGCTTATTTCGATCCTCAAAATGATATTACAATATCAAGATTCCAAGTCTAAAATCACCAAGAGAGATTCAACCTACTTATCCTCAATTCCTTATAGTCAGTTAAACATGAATCTAGCTCCATAAGTGGGTAGGTACCACATTTAGTGCATCATCAAAACACAATCACTAACTCCTTACACTAGCTAAAGAGAAAACTACCTCACAAGAGATTAAGGAAGACGAACATGATACTATGAACGCTAGGAGGCATCATACAAGAACTACGATCTGATGGAAAAGATAAAGGCGGAAAAGGAAAACGAAATTGATCTAAGGAAGTGAACCTACCAGTCACGATCTCCGGGTGAGCATTAGCTTCGGCTCGGCTGAGTACAAAGATGGATCTCTTAGCTTTGGCACTGAGTGCGGGAGTCTGACGGTCGGGGCATTCACGAAAGCGATGACCCGACTTCTTGCAAAGAAAACAAAAGAGGGGCCTATCATAGCATCCAACTCCGGGGTGAACGGGTTTCCTACAACCGTCACACATTCGACCTTGAGCTTGTGAGTGATAAGGAGCAAGCGTTCTTGCATTGGAGTTTGAGGGAGCACTGAAACGCCTCTTGCTAGCATAGTCATTAGAAGAAGAGGGAGAGAAAGGTCTCTTGTCATGGAAGTTTGACCTTGGATTGAAAGAGGGGAAAGGAGAGGGATTATTCATCATAACTTCATCTCTAATAGCCTTCATGGAATTTTCGGCCCACAAGGCATCATCATAATGATCTCCAAAGGAGGTGGTATTCCTCCTCACTTTACTCTACAGCACGGCATTCAACTTGTTTCGGTAATAGAATGCTCGGTCTTCATCATCTCGGATAAGCCTCGACGCAAAAAGAGCGAGCTTATTAAACTCCGTAGTAAACTCCTGAGCTGATAGGTTGCCTTGTTTAAAGTCAATGAACTCTTTAAGCCTTTGCTGCTTAAGCTCTTTAGGATAAAATCTACCTTCCACAAGAGCTTTGAAGCAAGCCCAGTTAAAGTCCTCTTCAAGAGTTGCACTGGCACTAGTGATAGCCCACCAGTTGTCGGCTTCCCTTACCAGAAAATGCTTTGCGATCCTAACCTTGTCCTCTTCTCGGACTTGGTATAGATCGAACTGCTTTTCCATCTCGCGGAACCAATCGGATAACTCCGTAGGATCCGGTTCTCCACCATATGGAACGATCTTACTCCTTGCTATTTGTCCCGCCACCCATGCATAGCCACCTTGATGGTTGTCCTCCCTTCTAGGGGGAACTTGGTTGGCATTAGCAAAAGCGGCATCTTGCTGATTTTTCAGCACTTGAGTAAGAGCCTCCAACATAACATTCTCAGCTAAACTTGGTCTAACCATCTTCATAAGAAACAAAGATAAATTAAGTTACTCCTATCAATTAGCATAAACAAATAGACTACCAAGTAAAGTCCTTAACTTCTACCCAACTCTCATTTATTAGTTTAAGGTTAAATAGTTTAAATTAGGGCTCACGTGTGTGCGTCGGGAGCGATAGAAAGCTCTGATACCAACTGTGACAACCCTCGCGAATGCGGAAATATAAAACATACAAGCATGTGAATTATATAGCGGAAAATACGGTATTTTAAAAACCTTTATACATGCAAGATAGAAAAATACGAGGAGTGTCAAAATATTACAAACTAAATAAAAATACCAAAAGAGACGTAGTCTCTCAAAGTGTTAACAAAAGACAAAGTAATTAGCAACTAGCTAAACAACGTCTAGAGGTGTTTCATCCTGGGACAACGCACGCTAGCTCACACCCGAACCCAAAATCGCATAAGCAAAAAGCCATCCATGCCAAGCAACCTGTTCATTCATGAAAACATGAACGCCACAATCAGTGGGAGTAAACTCCGGGTTCTCCAAAAAAAAGCCATATCACATCATTAAAAGTACATATAAGAAATACAAAAAGTAAAATCATGCATATATAGATATAAATGTGAGATACGATAAGAATAGATAGGCAATTCGATAAATAATGATAAGATCATGTGGAAATCAAATCCGAACCCATCATGTTATTCAAAGACTCGGGGAAGACACTCTTAGGCAACCGAATACGCTCACTAGGGCTTGCATCTCACAGTTAGCGGTATAAGATTGATAAGATTGAGACTCGACAGACAAACCAAGTCAAGTCATGCGATGATCACAATAAATCCAACATATTATCATCCATTCACGAACCAAGACATTGACGGTGTCCAATCATGCAATGACCATGAACAATATCATGAAATCACGCATTCAAAGACGACACAAGAAGACATCTCTCACGGTAAATGAAACGCACTAGCATCGTGTACATGGCAAGTATGATTAACAGGCATCCACGGGATAAAGCATTTCCCTGAACTCATACACGATGCTACATTTCGGATATGTAGACTAATTTCCTCCTGGTAGCACGACGATAATAATACGGTCTAGTCTAAACCTGGCCAGACTCTCGGAATAAGAAACGTTTTTTTTTTCTGTCCGATTCGACATGCGATAAACGTTTCGCATCCAAGATTCGGTCTTACACTAGACGCCGAGTACCCCAAATTCGGTAGATCAATTCACGAAAGAGGCGGAAAAGAGTTCAAGCCTCATAACAAGCGGTACGCTACATGCAAATAACACCACCTCGCAAGTACACAACATTTGACGGCCGGGTCGACCAACGCAAAGCGTTCAACTCCCAACAACGTCGTCGTATGCCCACTACAACATGCATTTAAGAAGTAGGATACCTCCCCGTTCCGACATTCCAGCCTTACGAACGTGGAGGTAGCCAAGGGAATGAGAGTACAAAGCACAAGACAAAATAGTGCTCAAACCGTATTATTTGTAAAAACCGACTCAAAGTGGGACATACCAAAAACCGTCACAAAACATGTGAACATGGCATTAATAAATGTAACTATGATAAACATGAATCAATACATGATACATAAGCATTAGACAAAGTTTAAGAAGCATAATAAATAGGAAACATAGATACCTCTCCAAAACAACAAGTTTGGAAACTAACTAAAACAAGGGTATACTTCAAACCGTCATAACTAGAGTTCTAGACATGAAAATACAGAAATTCCAAGTTGAGGTGATAGCTTATTCTCTTACGGTTCCAACGAGTGGTCACAAGCTTAAAACAAGCAAGTAACGAAGGAGATGTGATCATTCTACGAAAAGGGGTCAGTGCAGTGAAACTGCACAAGTCACGACCTTGACTTGTATTTGACGACCGTGAGATGTGTGACCAAATCACCCGAGAACCTTCAACATAAATTCAATCCTTTTATTTCCAATTCTCATAATTCATTTCTAATAACTATCAACAATCAATATTCATCATCAACAATCATCAAATAACAACAACCATCATCCATAACATGATTCCTAAACTTACTAATCGTATTCTAATATGATTTCTAGCATATAAGCATGTAAAACACGTAAATGATACCGAGTAACCCTTCACCGTTACCTTAAAGCGTCTTTACTAATCGTCAAGCTCCTCTTCAATAAGGTAATAGTCTTTGTCGGGATCTTGGAGGTCACCACCTACATAAAGATCATAAAAGATGAATGAAATTCATCTTGAGAAAGACGGAAAGATTGAAAAGCGAGAAAGACGATGATTTTAATATCAATACGGATAGAGGAAGGTAAGGGGAGAAGAATGAGACGGACTTACGTAAATTCCAACAAGAAACGAATGAGCTAGGCGAATTCTAAGATCGAAATCAAAGAGGGAAAGTTTTGGGGATTTCTTAAGGAGGAAGAAAGGTGAATGTGTTGTGTGAATGAATATTAGGTTAAGGGAGTAGTGTGAGTTGTGTAGGAGAAAAGTCAACAAAAGTCAAAGACGGACTCAAAAGTCAAGAAAAGTCAAAGACGACTCAAAAGTCAAGAAAAGTCAAAGACGACTCAAAAGTCAAGAAAAGTCAAAGACGACTCAAAAGGCAAGAAAAGTCAAAGACGCCTTAAGACGGGATTCTCATGGAATCTCGCGGAAATTCCAAATACGAACTCGGAAATTCTAAATTCGACTCGAAACTTTAAATTCTAAATTAAAACTTAAATTTGCTGAAAAGGTTCCGTAAAATATTTCTACTAGAAAAATAGGGTACATTTCCGGGTGTTACAGAAAATTTACAAATTCCAAGTCCTATATGGCCAAGCACATGGCGATGATACAACTATTCAAATCATTCAACTCAACTATAAGTCAACATGCATCGATCTTTACTTACGAAAATATTCCTCAAAGTCTGGTCACTCGCCTTAATTATCAAAGTAAAGTCTCTTTTAGAATCCAACATCTAGAGACATCTAATTCCCAAATTATCTCTAAGGCAACAAAACTGAACTATTATTCCAATAAACTTGAACTTTGAATTAACGCCACAACATCAAACTCGAAAATCTAAAGCCACCAAGAGAGGATACATTATCATTATTAGGATTCATTCTAGAGCTTAAGTGCTATTTACCATGATCAAATACAACGTGAAATTTGCTCAATCCAAAGACATATATTCTAGCTAAAAAATCCCAAAATACATTACACTTATTCTCTCAGCCTTACAAACGGGATATCCAATCCACTAGAGGAAAGATGAAGCAGCAGCGAGTTAGGAAACCATAAGGAATTTCAAGGAGAACACGAGAATAATCGGGCACGAGATTACAAGAGAGGAACGCTGAAAATAATGAGGTCATAAGAATGAGACAAAGCAGATAGTACAGTTATGGAGATATCCGAGTAAGAAATAAGATATGAGCATGCGATCTCTTAAAGATCAATTTTGACAAAAACTTGCAAGGATGGAAATGGAAACAGATAATGGTACGAGTAAAGGTATAAGGTTTAAACCACAAAATTCTTCTTTCAAACTCTGGGCGATAGTAAAACAACTTAATTATTCCTCTACAAATGTCTCTCACAAGGGACCATCATACCACAAATCATCAAAGTAAGGTACACCTAAATTCGATAAATCGACTACAACCCAATTCATCCATCCTTTCCTATAACACGGATTCCCATTTGTGGAATAGCAACTCAAGCATAGTAACATTCTCTTAACTCCAAAATTTAACAAAAACTCAAAGGTTTCAAAACCAAAGAATTAACAAGGAATTCTTCATACTAATCTCTTTTCAACTCCTATGACCCACAAGGTAGAACACCAAACAAAACGTCATCATAACCATCCTAAGGCATCACCGTCATAGCGGATCTAATCAGATTTCACTCATGTCCATAATCCTTAAGTAACATGGTTTAATCTACCATGACGGCTTACTACCTCAAACAAGTCTCTGATACCATGATATAAGATCATATCTTTAAATCCAAGAATTATAGCCAAGTATCTTTCCACCAAGTATATACCCAAAATACACACTAGAAAATCACAAGAAGTCACTTAGTCTCAAGGGCATCTCACAACTCAAGGTATCATCCAAATGTTCTCACTTAGAACAACTAGCTCCAACCTAGGTATGATCCTCAAGACACTCTAATATTACTAAACTCCTAAGTTCAAAATATTAAATCACTAGTGGGTTAAGAAGTCCTAGCCAGCTCATTCAACCTTACACCATCAAATACCATGAACTATTCACACATCAGTCATGGCAAGCATTAAGCATTAAAATCATCAAACTTATCTTACCACCCTTTCCTCAGGGATACAACCAATCACTGTGACACCCTCCAATTTGCGGAAAGAAAAAAAAAAATAATTTAAATACATAATGAAGGTGTCTGAAATAAAAAGGTTCATTACAAAAGGAAAATAATATTATACATAAGAATTATACAAGACGGGAGACATATCTCCCGTATAAATACGGAAATAAAAGAGTGTATAATAATATACAATCCTAAGAACCGAATATAGGTCCACGGTAAATACTTCGCTCGCTAGCTCGTCAATGTACCCCAAATATGCATTCACCACCTGTTCGACCGCATTAAATATAAACACGGAAGCCACAGTCAGTGGGGAGTAACTCCGAGTTCTCCCAGCCACGAAATGTCGAGTTTAATGAAACATGAATAACATAAAAGCAATGTATATGGAAAATACAAAACTTAAACATATATGATATGCTTTTCATGTTATGAAACAATTAACTAACATATAACCTATCATATGAAAGCTATCATGTGAATCCGATAATAAAATATAACAAGAGGTAGGGAAGCTGGTATGCTAGCTCAGAGGTTACCCTGTAACATGGCCATGATACACTCAAACCCTAATCAACACGTAATCATGTGAATCAGTTAACAATCGGTAATCCAAACTCTATCAATCCTAGCCGGCTTGCATCTCACCTTCTAGAACTCATAGAATCATACAAAAATGAAAGACCAATCCTTCTATAAACAGGCATAAGTTCTTAGGACAGTCAATAGTCGACTTCTGTAACTCGAGTCTCTACCACAAGGTAGGAAAACATCCTAGCCCTAGACTGATCAGACCTAGCGACAACAGCTAACCCATTCCCTGTCTCATTACATAACCGTACATGAGAAACTCTGCTAGGCGACCCCCTACGCAGAGATGGCTAGTACTTAAGCTGGCTCCCTTCCCCAAAGTGGAAACTCTTAGGATGCCATGCCCCCCGCTTGGTATCAAAAGGCCCAAGCCAGTGACACAAAAGCTATTAACCATGAACTATATACTCGTTAAAGACAGTACGAGCCTATCAATGTCATGGTCCAAGATACTCATCTAGAATTAGAATGGTCAAGACGCCATATCTCCATATTCTCTATGGTTACTTATTCCAACACGACACCAACCATATATAAACAGTCACGGGAAACATCCTATCATGTGACTAATTGCATATCAATAATAATCAAATATCATATCGCCTCATATCTACTAAGGCTAAATCAATAATTAAATACAACCTTACTTGAAGACAAATCCCCGACCCGAGTCCCGCGACGGGTCATCAGTCAAAACGGGGCTGACTAGATCTTATTTTGACCAAACCCGTTTGGTCAAACCGGCTAGAAACAGAGTCTTTACCCACATAGACATAAAATCAACATATTCATTACATGTTATTCTATTAAAACTTCTAACATGTGCATTAGATTATATTATACCCAAAACCCCGTTTGACTTAAAGGAGATTAACTTAAACTACGGTCTCGTCTTATAATTTCTAACATGTGAGAAATAATAATTTAATGACAAACCTTTTTAATTACATATTTTACTTATTAATATTTCTCGCTTGCTAATTATTACAAAACGCGATAAAAATGACGATAACTCAAAACCCGTCACAAGTCCCAAAGTGGGACCCACGGCTGAGTTGGGGCCGGACCCACATGGGCCTGGATGGGCCCCACGGCCTGTTTTGACAAAAATGGGCTGTTTTGATTAAACTTTCTAAAACCGATTTCTAATATTTTCCCGCATGCTTAACATATTTAAAACCCGTCAAAACAACAACATAACACTCAAACATCGACACAACCCAAAGACCAAAACCCGGACCCACCATGGACCAACCCAGACCGGGTCTGAACCGGCCTGGACCGGTCTGGTTTGGTCCGGTTTGGCTGCCATTTCCCACGGTTCAATCCACCATCAAACACCAATTAATTTCAACATGTTTTAATTATCAAACAACCATTTTAACATCCATCCATACAAAAATTCATGATTCTGAACAAACCATAAAAATATGCCAAGAACACTAACTTATTATAAATTCATACAACATGATAAAAAAAACAACTACTTATCATATTACCACTAAAAGTCCATAAATCACCAAAACATGAACCAAAAACCAAGATGAACCAAAATCAAAGGAAACAAACTAGGCGATGTTACTAACACAATCAAAAATACCATAACGAACAA
>JAIUZE010072362.1:0-13046 GCA_022085475.1 Heliosperma pusillum
TCGGAACAAAAATTCCTATTTTAAAAACTTAAGTTCTACTGAAAAGTGTTAGTAAATATTTTTACTAGAAAAATCGGGTACTTTTCGGGTTGTTACAGTTTGTGAGTAAAGTGGGGTGTAAAGTGGAGTGGAGTTGGCCGTGAGTTTATAGACCAATAAAGGTGTCGAGTTTTGAAATTGTTGTTCCGTAATTGACTCGCGTTTAATAATTATTTTACGGTAAACGATTAAATATAATTAACGATAAAGTTAATTACACCCAATATCTAGATATTAAGATATTGTATTCAAAAGTAATGAAATATCAAGTCCTATTAGAGGACTTTTGAGCCGTGTGGTATGGTGAAGAATCGGTCTGATTTCGAGCGTTTTGCGTAGTTTTCGTTAACTGATCGATAAAGTAAAATAATATCTAGATATTATGATATATTAATCAAAAGAAATTAAAATATCAAGATCTATTAGAGCACTAAAGTAGCCGTGTGATATGGTGAGGATTCGGTCTGTTTTTTGCTCGATTTGCGTAATCTTCGTTGACGGATCGATAAAGTAAGTAAATATCTAGATATTTTGATTATTTTAATCAAAATAAATAAAACATCTAATGGTGAGTGGAAAGCGATGACATCAACGTGTGACTCATGCCAAAGTCGAGTTTCGATTTTGGTTGCGCGCATTACGATGCGTCGGGAATAGTTAAATGACGTTCGAGTAAAAACCGTAAAAGTTATTCTTTAAATTCCGAATAAATTCAAAATAATTATATTAAATTATGATAAATCCTAATAAATCTTAATAAAAATAAATCAAAAATATTATTTTTTTAAATAAAATTTCGGTCTTCCAAAATCGCAAGACGAGTCGGGAAAAGTCAACGAAAGTCAAAATCGACTAAAAAGTCGAGAAAAGTCGAATATGACTTAAAAGTCAAGAAAAGTTTATGACGACTTAAAAATCAATAAAAAGTCAATGACGACTTTAAAAAGTCAAGAAAAAGTCAAAGACGGTTTAAAAGTCAAGAAAAGTCAAATATGACCAAAAACGGTCTTTTCATGAAATCTCTCAAAAATTCCAAATACGAACGCGGAATTTCAAAATACGACTCGGAACAAAAATTCCTATATTAGAAACTTAAGTTCTACTGAAAAGTATCCATAAGCTATTGCTTAAGCAAATTGGGTACTTTTCGGGTTGTTACAATGAACGTATGAATAGAACACTAGAGGACATGGCTCGCACTATGCTTTTCTGTAGTGGCCTTCCTAAGAACTTTTGGGCCGAAGCCATTAGTACTGCATGCTATCTATGTGCACAATAGAGCTATGATTAGACCAATTCTCAAAAAGACTCCCTATGAACTTTTAAGGGGGAGAAAACCCAATATAGCTCATCTTCGTTGCTTCGGTAGTAAATGTTTTGTCGATAATAATGCAAAAATTAATTTAATCAAATTTGATCCACGAAGTGACGAAGCTATGTTTGTTGGTTATTCTAATCATAGCAAAGCCTTTAAAGTTTCCAACAAAAGAACTTTGTGCATAGAAAAAAGTGTTCATGTTGTATTTGATGAAGATAATGTGCCTGAACAAGTTGAACAAAATGAAGAAGAAGACATGAATGATCCCGACTTTCGCCTTTCAAGGAATGACTTACTAGAAGTCAATGAAGAAGTTATTGAAGGAATCAATGATGAACTTGATATATCCGCAAATGATCTTGAAAAAAGAAATGAGAAAATTGTTGATGATACGAATGTCTCTTCTCAAAACAAGGATAAGGAAACCGAAGTTATAACTGATGAACTATAACTTTGGACCCAGATCAAGATATTGTTTCTAAAGTTGTACCAACTTTAGCTATAACCCCGGAGTCGAACTTAGGGGGAACCAATCTTGATTCTGAATCATTTGAGGAAAGTGAGAGTTCATCAGATGATGATGAGCCTAGAAACTCTAAGAAATGGAAATATAAGAGTTCTCATCCTATGGATAATATCCTAGGAAGTTTGAATAAGGGAGTTCGAACAAGACGAACATTATATAACTTTTGTTCATTCTATTCTTTTCTATCTACCATAGAACCTACCAACATCAAAGAAGCACTTGAAGAATCCGACTAGATCGTGGCAATGCAAGAGGAGCTTCAACAGTTCGAACGAAATAAAGTTTGGCATCTAGTGCCATGACCTACAAATCGAACTGTGATCGGTACTCGATGGGTATTCAGGAATAAATTGGATGACTTAGGAGTTATAGTTCGTAATAAGGCTCGATTGGTCGTTCAAGGATATAATCAACAGGAAGGGATTGATTATGACGAGACCTTTAATCCTGTAGCAAGACTTGAAGCTATTCGTCTGCTTATCGCCTTCGCAGCTCATAAGGAATGAAACTGTACCAAATGGACGTTAAGACTGCTTTTCTTAACGGATATTTGGAAGAAGAGGTTTTGTTTGAACAACCTCCCGGATTTTTAAATAGCAAATTTCAAAACCATGTTTTTAAACTAGCGCCTAAGGCATGGTACGACAGATTGTCCAAAATTTTATTACAAAACAATTTTTAAAGAGGATCTTTCGACAAAACCCTATTTATAAAATCCGAGGGTTCTGATTTACTTGTTGCTCAAATTTATGTAGACGATATTATTTTTGGTTCTACTAAAAATAACTTGTGCAAGTACTTTTCAGATCTAATGACCTTAGAATTTGAAATGAGCATGATGGGAGAATTAAAATTCTTCCTAGGATTGCAAATTCAACAAACTCAGGAAGGTATAAAGATTCACCAACAGAAATATGTCAAGGAGCTAATCAGGAAACTCGGTATGGAAAACACTCATCCAATGGACAGACCTATGGTAACTGATAAATGACCTGATAAAAAACCTTAGACGAAAATGGTAAGTGTGTCGATGAAACTACATATCGACGTATGATTGGTTATTTATTATATTTAACTGCGAGTAGACCTGACATTATGTTTAGCGTATGTGTCTGTGCTAGATTTCAATCATGTCCTAAAAAATCACATATGATTGCAGTTAAACGTATCTTGAGATAGTTAATTGGTACATCTAATTTATATTTATGGTATCCACTTGAGTGTAATTTCTCTCTAGTAGGATATTCAAATGCAGATTATGCAGGATGTTCTTTAGATAGAAAAAGTACCTCTGGATTCTCTACGTTTGTTGGACCATCAGCAACAACTATGTGATTATGGTGTTATTGTTGGTTGTATGCCTATATTGTGTGATAATACAAGTGCTATTATTATTTCTAAGAATCCATCTCAACATTCTCGTACAAAACATATAGACATTAGACATCATTTCTTACGTGACCATGTAGAAAAGGGCAACATTAACCTAGAATTTTTTAGTACTGAAAATCAATGGGCTGACATTTTAACAAAGGCGTTAGCGAGAAGACGTTTTGAGATTTTGCGGTTGGAAATTGGTTTAATCAGTAGCAATTAAATTCGTTATATTTATTTTACGAACCTGCGTGACTGGTTAGAATAAGACGAGATTATATGACTGTGCCCGTGTATTACATTGCTTAATATTATATATTTTACGTGAATATCATGCATATTAAGTATTTTATAAATATTAAATTATGGACTACATATTTGCCAAAATCTATCTTACTCACTTTCCTAATCAAACAAAAATTTTACCCATGTATTTCACCTTGGCCGAAATTGTCAACTATATTATCTTACTATATCTTTTATTTACCTAATCCTATCCTTACCATATCTTTCCTATATTTACCCTAGATTCCTTTTACTATCCTACCTAAATTCAAAAACAAAAAAAAGAAGGAAAAAGAGGGCTATATAGCCGGCACCTACACGTGCTACCCTACAAAACCCAAACCCCAACACTACCCTTAATAATTACCTATCACTAACACCATCAACAAACATCACCACTCCACCTTCCTTCCTCTACACGAAAAAAATAAAAATAAAACCAAGCTATCATCAAGGGCTTCCACACGGTCCACTACCAAAAACACCAACACCCCAATCTCCAAAACTCAAACACTTCGGATGTATACCAATCCATCACCACAACCCAACCAAAAATCACCCAATTTAACCCAAACCGAGTCAGGCTCGGTGCTTGAAGGTACCAAAAGGCGTAGATTAAATAAGGGGAAGAATAGGGTAGAAGATGATGCTAGTAAGGACATAGAAAACACAGAAATCGAGGGAACTAAACGTCCTATGTTTCGCGAATTTCTCCCTCAAGAAACGGCATCCGGACTTGACAAACTTCGATTAACAAAGGAAGAACGAAAATTGGTTAACCGGGTTGCAAAATATGGTATTCATGGTGGTCGTAGTTTCCCCAAGGTGTGGTGTGAAAAATATCAAGCTTTGACATTCTTCAACGATTTCTTGAATTTTCAAGAATGGGAGCAAATGTCTCGATTTTAGGGTCCTATCTATCCCATCGAGGTAATTCAATTTTATGCTTCTGTTTCTTTGAAATCCGGAGTTTTACATGCCGTGGTAAATGGCCGAGCAGTTTCGGTTTCCATTGACAACTTTTGTACTCTATTTTTGGTTCCTGATGATGGAGTCAAAATAGACCCGAGTACGTCAAAGAGGTGTCAGATACGACTAAACAGGATGTTAAGCGTTAATTTGATGATCGGGCTACGTTGTCAAGTTGTGTATTAGCGGGGAATTTATCCCCAAAATTGAAATTTCTGTTAAATTTTCTGTGGAATACGGTGGTTTCGCGTCGGGGTGGACGGGATAAAATTGCTTGTTATGAGATGATGGTTGTTAAGAATTGGTTAGAAGGTAACCGTGTCAACCTTGCCTTTCTCGTTTTCTCTCGCATTTCTCAAACTAGTTTTTCGGTAACCGAAGATAAAGTCTATACGACCCTAGACTTACCCTATGGCATGTGGATGTCTCGGGTTCTTGAGGCTAAGGGCTTTGTTAATCCGACTAGTTATGGCGTCAATTTGAAAGACGATATGAATGATACTTACTTGAAATTTATGAAAATGGAGGCATTGGGTCCAGAATTGTCTTTTCAATCAAAAGGTGGTTCGGTTGATGTTAAACCGAATGTTGTTGACTTTTAGGGTATTGAATAAAAATTGAATTTGTTTATGGGGAAGGTTATGGAGCGGCTTGATGCGCAAGACAAGAAAATCAATACGGTTGTTGACAAGGTGGTCAAAACCGTGGCTTTGGGGAGTTCTAGCTCAACCCGTGACCATGATGGGTTGGTTGTGAGTGGTGAGCGGAGAGGTTAAATGACGGGAGTCGATGGTTGCCTTGCAAAAATTTAGAGGAATGTTGTCGATATTCGACAAGAGTTATTTAGGCAACGGGATCGGATGCAATTATTGGTTACCCAAGGAGGTTCTTTGGTGAAGAGTGGTGCGGAAAAGCGCGATGGAATGCACACCATTTATAATGCGACGGAGGCTCTATGAATGAAGGTTCAGAACATTGATTCATGCCTCACCGCACAAGCTACTTATGTGAAGGAGTGCTTTGATCGCCTTTCTACCCTTGAGTACCGTACCCGACCCGACTATATTAACCCCAACATCATTCGCCAACCCGATTTGCCTTGATTTTCTCGTCTTACATTGTTTGTTCTTAAACTACTTATCCTATTGTCCATTCGGCCCATTTTGGCTTACACTTTATTCAGCCCATTGACAACTAACACTTTTAATTGTGGTTTGTAGTTTAATTAACATTTCGTACTTGATTTTGCTTGCGATGAATCGTTAAGTATTGCGTATTTTGCATATCTATTTCTTGTCTTGCAGTATGTTATTCTAGACATTTTATATCCTTGTTCTTGTCTTTTCGATGATGCCACAAGGGGGAAGAAATGATATGATTTGAGTCTTTGCTTAAACTTGCTCCTTGTCAAGACTCGTTATCTCTTAATGTCTTTCAAGTTATAACTTTGCTTAAGTTGGTATGTTCTTGCGATCAACGTTACTATAACTTTGGTAGTATTTTGTTGAGGGGGAACCATGCTTAGTTACAATCATAAGAGACATCATAAGAGACTTGTCATCATCAAAAAGGGGGAGTTTGTAGGACCTATTTTATAGTTTTGATAATGACATGTGTTTACTTGATAATGTGCTTTATTTGATTTATTGTAACACTGGGAAATGTACCCTATTTTTCTAGTAGAAATATTTTACGAAATCTTTTCAGTAATTTTAAGTTTTAATTTAGAATTTATTATTCCGAGTCGAATTTAGAATTTCCGAGTTCGTATTTGGAATTTCTGCGAGATTCCATGAGAATCCCGTCTTAAGGCGAGTTTGACTTTTTGTTGACTTTTCCTCATACACAACTCATACTCCTTAACCTATTTTCACTCATCCACAAACACAACTTACTTCTTCCTTAAGAAAAGATCAAAACCTTGCCTCCCTCTTTGAATTCGATCTTAGAATCATCATAACTCTTTCGTTCTTTGATAGAATTCGCGTAAGTTCGTCTCATTCTTCTCCCCTTACCTTCCTCTATCCGTATTGATATTAAAATCATCGTCTTTCTCGCTTTTCAATCTTTCCGTCTTTCTCAAGATGAATTTTATTCATCTTTTATGATCTATTTGTAGGTGGTGACCTCCAAGATCCCGACAAAGACTATTACCTTATTGAAGAGGAGCTTGACGATTAGTAAAGACGCATAAAGGTAACGGTGAAGGGTTACTCGATATCATTTACGTGTTTTATGTGATTTCTAGGATAGAAACCGTGTTTAGATTATGGTTAGTAAACCTATGACTTGTATTATTGTTGATGGATGTTGTTTATTGAGTATTCACATGAGAATTGATGAATTAGAATGATAGTCGATAATTATCAAAAGTCGATCTTTGGTGAAACAAGGCATTTTCGAGTACATTAGACCCCAGCCAGTCGACCGGCAGCCGGTCAGACCACCGGCTGGGGCACCTGCTGTATATTTTGGCATTTTTACGTGATTTTGGAATATGAGGTTGGGCTCAGCCGGTCGACCGGCAGCCGGTCAGACCACCGGCTGAGACACCCCCTTCCTTCCTTTGTTTTTCATTTGTCCCATTGGTCCCAGCCGGTTGACCGGCAGCCGGTCAGCCTGACCGGCTGGGACACACTGACAATTGAGTTGGTTTTTCGTATGAGGCAATGGCCTGAGCCGATGGACCGGCAGCCGGTCAGCCTGACCGGCTGGCACCTGCTGGAAGATGTTTGTAATTGTTGTTTACGGTTTTCATTTATAATAATTCCGATCGTTCGTTTATCGTATAATTTTACGTAGTGACTTATAATATTGATGTTTTGAATATATGACATTTCATTCGCTTGTATCACATGTTTTGTGACGGTTTTTGCTATGTCCCACTTTGAGTCGGTTTTTACAAATGATACGGTTTGAGCACTATTTTGTCTTGTGCTTTGTACTCTCATTTCCTTGGCTACCTTCCCGTTCGTAAGGCTGGAATGTCGGAACGGAGAGGTATCCTACTGCTTAATTGCATGTGTAGTGGGCATACGACGACGTTGTTGGGAGTTGAACGCTATGCGTTGATCGACCCGGCCGTCAAATGTTGTGTACTTGCGAGGTGGTGTTATTTGCATGTAGCGTACCGCTTGTTATGAGGCTTGAGCTCTTTTCCGCCTCTTTCGTGAATTGATCTACCGAATTTGGGGTACTCGGCATCTATATTGAAGACCGAGTCTTGGATGCGAAACGTTTTATCGCATGTCGAATCGGAACACGTTTATTCCGAGATCCTGGCCAGGTTTAGACTAGGACCGTATTATTATCGTCGTATTACCGGAGGAAATTAGTGCACATATACGAAATGTAGCATCGTGTATGGTTTCGGGAAATGCTTATCCCGTGGATGCCTGTTAATCATACTTGCCATGTACACGGTGCTAGTGCGTTTCATTTACCGTGAGAGATGTCGTCTTGTGTCGTCGTTCTTGAATGCGTGATTTCATGATATTATTCATGGTCATTGCATGATTGGACACCGTCAATGTATTGGTTCGTGAATGGATGATAATATGTGGGTTTATTGTGATCATCGCATGACTTGACTTGGTTGTCTGTCGAGTCTCAATCTTATCAAACTTATACCGCTAACGGTGAGATGCAAGCCCTAGTGAGCGTATTCGGTTGCCTAAGAGTGTCTTCCCCGAGTCTTTGTATAACATGATGGATTTCGGATTTGTATTCCTTATGATCTTATCATTATATATCGAATTGCCTATCTATTCTTATCGTAACTCACATGTATATCTATATATGCATGCTTATCTTTTGTATTTCCTTCTATGTACGTTTAATGTGATATGGCTGGGAGAACCCGGAGTTACTCCCCACTGACTGTGGCGTTCATGTTTTTCATGAATGAACAGGTTGCTTGCATGGATGGCTTTTTGGCTATGATATTTTGGGGTTCGGGTGTGAGCTAGCGGGCGTTGTCCCTTGAAGTTTCACCTCTAGACGATTTTAGCTAGTTTTGCTAAACACTTGTTCTTTGCTAACATTTAAGAGACCCCGTCTCTTTGTTGTATTTCCGCACTTAGTTGTAACATTTTGACACTCCTCGTTTTATTTAACTTGCATGTATAAAAGTTTTTAAAACTACCTATTTCCGCATTATAATTCACATGCTTGTTTGTTTTATATTTCCGCATTCGCGAGGGTTGTCACATATATCATATGCATTTAATTGTGTGATTTAGTTGTATTATAGCTAACAACAATTACAAGAAAGAAGATCAAAGTTATAGGAGCTTAAGGCATAACTTTGACAAGTTCTGACAAATTTATAGGAGCTTGAGGTATAACTTCAGAAGTTACTATGCAAAGTTATAGCTACCATGGTTATAACTTTAAAGAAACAATTCAAGCAAGATCTACCTCAAATAACATAAGACTCAAGATGGAGGGTCTTTGTGATCAAGATGAAGAGATGATCCGTATACTGAAGATTTTTGTGAAGATTAGATAGTATAGGTCCTCATTCGGTAACTATTCCATTATAGTGATTTTAAGTTTGTAAAGTTATGACTCACTTATAACTTTACATACTAAAATTCAAACTTATATCTTTAACCTATAACTTTGGATGATAAAAGTTAATGCATGATTTTGGAAAGAAATCTTTTAAATGTTTTCAAAAGTGAAAGAGTATTTTTACATATTTATCAAAAGTTTTAATAGATGATGTATATATGACTATTGGTTAGTAATACAACTTATTTGTTGTTATGCTACCTAGGGTTTCTAATATATTCTATCTCAATTTGTTGTTAACCTAATAAGCCCACCTAGTGGTTGTGCCACCTAGGGTTTCGTGAAACCTAGGGATTGTGCCACCTAGGGTTGCGTGCTTCTAGGGTTTTGTGGTGATGAGAATTTTGGACATCATAGGCACGTTGCCTTGTTTACCTTAACCTAGGAATCTAATAATATCTTTAGAAAAATATTTTGAGATATTAAAGATAAATATCTTTCTAAAAAGACGAAGCAATAATACTTTAAGATATTGAAGATAAATATATTTCTTAAAAAGAAAGCTAGGGTTTTAGATTATATGTTTCTTATGCTTCTACTATAAATACTCCTTCCATCTCAATCATTAAGAACGACTTTTTTACAATTGAGAGAATTTTCCAAAATCTTTTTAAAGCAAACCTTGAGTAAAATATTTATTATTTTTAGTGTTTTTTTTCAAAAGAGTCGTGCATCAATCTTTGTCAAGCGCTCGCGTGAAATACTTTATTGGATAATAGTACATCACATAATCTTACCATTCTTTAACGAGAATCTGTGTGAGTTATATTGTACTTTCTTATTAACGTAAGATAGTATAGAGTATTTAGCGATACTCACCTTGAGTTATAATCATAGTTGATTATACGAGTGGGTTGATAACTTTTGTAATCCGGAGAAAGGTACTAAATATTATTAATCGAGAATAGTGGACGTAGGTTTCGACTTGTGAAACTGAACCACTTCAAAAATCACGTGTGTCTCTCTCTCCTTTTCGTTATTTCGTTATTTGCATATTACTCTGATTAATTAATTAGTTTATTTTAATCTATAGAATCAAATATTTAATTACATATCATATAAATCGAAAAAGTGGGACTAGTTTTTAATACTCAATTCACCACCCCTCTTTCGTATTCGATCAACAGACTCTACAAATACTCAATCAAAGTCGTAAAAATGAGGACTTTGTTGAGGAGGCCTACTCTAGGAAGATGTACTTGTTAGTCTATATCCTTGCAGTGAACCCAACGTATACCTAGAGTTAGTGATGAATTTCAGTGAATTCCGTTACTTCATTAATGGAGGAAAACAAGCTTTTGCTTACAAAAACAGAGAGTTTATCTCAAAATAATCATGTAAATAAAGGAAGATTTTATTGAATGAAAAGTTATGAAGTAATTACATGTGAAGATGACTAATTATGGTTATATACAACTAACTAGTTTGTTACAACAATCAAATCATCAAACAAACTACTTTGACTTGTAACAGAATTGGAAATCGCCAACTGGAGAGGGAAGCTTCTAGAAGCTTCTAAAAACGCATGTAGAAGCAGCTGGGAATGGTCACATTACGCAACATAGCTTGAGGCTGGATGCAGACCAATCTCCTTAACACCCTCTCCTCAAGTTGGACTAGGAGGGGACTCGAGCATACCCAAATTGTCAACAAAGAACTTGTGCTGCTGCTCACCTAAAGCTTTAGTGAAGACATCAACAATTTGCTGTGAATTGGAATATGTGAAGTACATATAAGACCTTCTTCAATTTTTTCTCTAATGTAATGACAGTTTAGCTTTAGGTGTTTGATGCGCTCACGAATCACAGCATTTGCTGCAATGTGTTGAGCGGCTTTGTTATCACAGTGTAATGTGATACGCTATGGTATCTGTACTTGTAATTTCAATAACAGTTCATTCAACCAAACAATCTCACTAGATGTTTGACTCATGCTTCGATACTCACACTCAGCAGATGATTTGCTGACAGTTGTTTGTTTTTTTGTTTTCCATGATACTAAAGAACTGCCTAGAAATACACGGTAGCCTGTTAAAGATTTCCCTGAATAAGCGCAGGTTCCTCAGTCAGCATCACAGTAACTGTGAAGTTGACAATCAGATTGTGAAAGATATAATAAACCTAGATTCGATGTCCCTTTAAGCTACCTGATTAAATGCAAAGTTGCATGTAAACGAGGGAGCTTGGGTTATATCAGAAATTGATTAAATTGTTGTACATTGTATGAGATATCATGCCTTGTAAGGTTTAGATACAGTAACCTCCCAATAATCCTTCTGTATAGTTCAGGCCGCTTTAAGAGTTCTCCTTCACCAATTGTCAAACGTAAACCAGTAGGGAAAGGAAACTTGACTGGTTTAAAATCCTCCATTTGAGAATCTGTAATAATGTCAGTCACATATTTCATTTGGTTAATTAGATTTCCTGTAGACGATCTTGCTAATTCTATCCCTAAGAAGTACCTTAAAGGACCAAGATCTTTGATAGTAAAAGCTGTGTCAAACAAGCCTTTAATACTGGCTATATAAATGGCATCATTACCAGTGATAACCAAATCATCAACATAAACTATGATCACTGTGAATAAAACATTTACCACTGTCCTTGTGAACAATGAGTAATACGATTTTTATTTAGCAAAACCATTTGGAATTAGGAACTTTGACATTTCCAAATTCCATTGCCTTGAAGCCTGTTTTAGCCCATATAAGGATTTTTTCAGTTGGCAAACATCATCATGACCCGCTGTTGTGTATCCTTCTGGTTTCTTCATATATACTTCCTCATCCAAAAAACCATGGCTACAAGCCTGACTTTGTACCTCTCAACTGTTCCATCATAATTGAATTTGATTTTGTAGACCCATTTAGGTCTTATGCCTTTCTTCCCATGTGGAAGAGGAGTAAGTACCCAAGTGTAATTTTGATCCAATGCATCAAGTTCCTTTTGCATGGCTTAGACCCATTTAGGATCATCATTGGCCTGTTTATAACAGGAAGGCTCGTAAAGGTGCAGAACATTTGCACAGGAATGTCGTTACTCTTATGAATAACCATCCAGGTTAATTAT
Organism: Heliosperma pusillum; assembly: GCA_022085475.1. NCBI lineage: Eukaryota > Viridiplantae > Streptophyta > Magnoliopsida > Caryophyllales > Caryophyllaceae > Heliosperma > Heliosperma pusillum. The sequence goes on from JAIUZE010072362.1 coordinate 12,155, forward strand.
GTCAAGGGATGAAAAATGTTGGTTGTTTTGCTGTGCAATATTAGCAGAAGAATGAGACGTGCTAGAGAGAAAAGACTGAGGAATTCCCTTGCAAAGCTAGCCTTGAGGTTTGGTGGAAAGATATTTATTCCGGTTTGATTTTCTTGTAGTAGAAGCATCAGTGTTATTATTATTAGACGTATTTTTAGTACGTCTGAAATAGTCTGAGTAGTAGTAGAAATGGAAGTATAATCCTTGGGAAAAGATTGAGAGGGAATTGCAGAGACTGTATTATGTGGAATATCATTAGTATGTGGTTACTCATCCTCATGGAATTCAGGTGGGAAAGAAAGAGATGAAGGTTGGACTCCTGTGTTAAACATACCAGACTCATGTTTATCATGAGGGCTATATGGGAATACATGTTCTTGAAAGAAAACATCCCTATGTGGGAATACTCATAATGATTTTATGAGTATCCAGATCATAAAGCTTGTAGCCTTTCTGATCAAAGGGATATCCCGGGAAGACACATTTGATAGCTCTATTGTCAAATTTGTCACCAGTCTTTTGGGCAGCATAACAAAGACATCCTATGACCTTCAGATGGGAGTGGCTTTGGGTTTTACCAAACGGAACCTGAAAAGGAGTCTTGCAGCCTAAAACTGCAGTAGGTAAAGTTTATCAAGTGTGTAGCAGCTAAAACTATGTCACCCCAAAACTTCATTGGCAATAATGGCTGAATTCTTAATACTCTAGCAACCTCAAGAAGGTGCCTATGCTTCATTTATACTACTACATTTTGTTGAGGATTACCTGGGATAGATTTCTGATGGACAACTCAATGGGAGGCAAGTAAAACACCACATTTCTTTTGCACAATCTCAGGGCCATTATCACTTCTCAAGATTTT
>JAIUZE010072363.1:0-14033 GCA_022085475.1 Heliosperma pusillum
AAAAGAGGTCTATCATGTAGAAAACAAGAAGCTCAACATAGGTGAAGCTAATCAATCATACCTTTGCCATTGTCGTTTAGGGCACATAAACGAACGTCGCATAAAGAGACTTGTTTCATCTAAAGTACTCAAACCATTCGATTACGAATCTTATGGTGTATGCGAATCTTGTCTTCTAGGCAAGATGACTCGTGCTCCTTTTACGGGAAAAGGGACACGAGCAAATGAAGTATTAGGACTTATACATACGGATGTATGCGGTCCAATGACTATCCGAGATAGAGGTGGTTATCACTACTTCATTATTTTTACCGACGACTTGAGTAGATATGGATATGTCTACTTGATGAGGCATAAAAGTGATGCTTTTGAAAAATTCAAAGAATTTCAAAATGAAGTAGAAAACCAATTGAATAAAAAGATTAAAGCCCTACGATCCGATCGTGGTGGTGAATACTTGAACAATGAATTTGATTCACACTTAAAAGATTATGGTATAGTATCACAATGGACTCCTCCTGGGACACCTCAATTAAATGGTGTGTCCGAAAGGAGAAATTGAACTTTATTAGATATGGTTCGATCTATGATGAGTCTGACAGAGCTTCCTGATTATTTTTGGGGTTTTGCTATCTTATCTGCAATATTTTCACTAAATCGAAGCCCGACTAAAGCGACAAACAAGACTCCATATGAGATATGGACAGGAAAAGTCCCTTATTTGTCATTTATGAGAATTTGGGGATGCGAGGCTTTTGTTAAGAATAAGTTTGACGATAAACTCGCACCCAAATCTGACAAATGTCTTTTTGTAGGATATCCAAAGGAATCACGTGCTTATTACTTCTACAATACACACGAGGACAAAGTGTTTGTGTCTCGTGATGCAGTCTTTTTAGAAAATGATTTTATTTCTAAAAGACAGAGTGGGAGAAAATTTGAACTTCATGAAGTCCAAGAGCCACAAACCGAAAAGGACGACGAGGAAAACGTTCCCTCTTCGTCTGTTACGGTCATTATTCCTTCGGAACCTAGGAGGTCAAGCAGAATTTGTCATCAACCTGATAGATACCTTGGTATTGTAGAGGAAGGTGATGACTATAATGTTTTACTTTTTGAAAGTAACGAACCTACTACCTACAAAGCAGCCATTTCTAGTCCCGACTCAAAGCTATGGCTAGGAGCCATGCAATCCGAAATGGATTCTATGTACGACAATCAAGTATGGGACGTGGTGATTGACCTAAGGAGGTAAGACCTCTTCAGTGTAAGTGGATCTATAAGAACAAACAAAGGCATAGATAACACATAATGATGTTTACAAAGCTGATTGGGTGGCAAAAGGTTCACCCAAGTTCATGGTCTTCACGATGACGAAACCGTCGCCCAGTCGCTATGATTCGATCCATCAAGGATTATCTTAGCGGTTGCAAATTCATAATTATGAGATTGGCAATGGATGTCTAAAACGCCTTCTTGAATGGGATTCGAGAAGGAGGAAGTGTAAAGACACAACTGAAGGTTTTGTGGATCCATCAAACCCTAGAGGTATGCAAACTTAAGAGATCCATCTATGTCTTAAACTAGCATCCAGGAGTTGGAATCATCGTTTAGATCATGCAATTAAACAAAATGGTTTCACTCGAAGTGTCGAGGAACCATGTTTATACATGAAGTTTAGTGGGAGTAAAGTAACTTTTCTAGTCTTGTATGTAGATGACATACTACTCATTGGGAATGACATTCCAATGCTCACTTCTGTGAAGGAGTGGCTAGGGATTCATTTCCAAATGAAAGACTTAGGAGAGGCCCAGCGCATCTTAGGTATCCGAATCTATAGGGATAAATCTAAAAGGATACTAGCATTAAGTCAAGAAACTTATATTGATAAGATTCTTGATCAGTTCAACATGAAAGACTCTAAGATAGGTTTTCTTCCTATGGGAAGTGGGATCACTTTGAGCAAGTCAGAGTGCCCTACAAAACCCGAGGAGATTGAACGCATGAAATTGATCCCTTACGCATCTGCTGTTGGATCAATCATGTATGCTATGATGTGCACTCGTCCCGATGTTGCATATGCTTTGAGCATGACAAGTCGTTACAAAGCAAATCCAGGTGAGAGTCACTGGATAGCCGTAAAGAGCATCCTTAAGTACTTGAGAAGGACCAAGGATTCGTTCTTAGTGTTTGGAGGCGAGACTGAGTTACGTGTAAAAGGTTACACTGATGCCAGTTTTCAAACAGATAGAGATGATATGAAATCCCAATCCGGCTACGTTTATATGATGAATGGAGGAGCTGTTTGCTGGAAGAGTTTCAAGCAAAGCGTTACAACGGATTCTACAACAGAAGCAGAGTACCTTGCAACGTCTGAAGCTGCAAAGGAAGCTGTGTGGATTCGGCAATTTTTGGAAGGACTAACAGTAGTCCCTACTGCCAAAGATCCTATCACGATTTATTGTGATAACAATGGGGCTATTTTTCAAGCAAAAGAGCCCAAGTCTAGTAACAAGTCTAGACATGTACTTAGGAAATATCATGTAATTAGAGATTACGTGGACAGAAAGGAAATTGACATTTGTAAGGTTGGGACAGATGACAACATTGCAGATCCTTTAACCAAGCCTTTATCAAAGGCTAAGCATGATGGTCATGTCGTCACAATGGGATTGAGACGTGTACCAGAATTCCTTTAGATTATGTAATATGTAATAATTGAACGTTGTATTAATTATTTCATATATGATAATTGCATTCATTGTTCGAGTTCTATTATAAACTCTTTTATTTAGTTTGACTAAATTTAATACTTTGTTTATCCGAATAGATTGTAAGACAATGTTGGACCCTATTCAAGTGAATAGGACGAACTTAGTATTTTGTCCCTAGTCACTCAATGAGGTGACGTCTCGTAGTGACTAGATTGTAAGTCAATCGATGGTTGGTTCAGCACCATGGGGTCATGGAGATGACTGGTCGTTTACATAGACAGACTGTATGACACTCTGTCGGACAGTGACATTAGTAGAGACCCCAAAATCAATTATTTGAGGCCTGGTCGTGGCAGGGTCTTCTATCTTATTCCTATGAGTTAATTCTTTTGACTGGCGACAGTCTATCTGAGTCGGTGCAGTTTTCGATTGGTTTTGGTTGATGTTCTAGGTCGTGCCTTAAAAGGAGGCCGATGGACATCTTCTGGATCATGGTGATCTGCATCATACCGAATAGATGTATCAACAGGAATTGTCCACCCACGTTGGGTACAAACATCTTTAGGCCACTCGAGGAGAAGTTACTGTAAATGCGTGGCCACGCTCGGAAAGAGATATATGGTAGATTTTCTGGTCCGATAGTTACTCTCCCTATCGATAAAACCACTCTAGATATTATCAATCGCAAGTGCGACCTGAAAGACACCTAGCGTTGAGTGGGAGATGTGATAAAGAGACAAGAGAATTGGTGACGCACACTTGTGTCAGACAAGTGAGAGATTGTTGGAGTAGGTGTCCTCCACAATAGTGCGCCACTTAATAAATCTCATTAAGGAATATAATTGGGATATTTATTGACTATATATATGATTAGTCAGTTGATTAACGTAAATCAATAACGGTTGGCTGACTAGAGTTTGACGTTATTGTCGTATGACGGCGGTGATCAACTGATCCCTTTCGGTCACACCTAATAGGATGAAATCCAAATAGTAACTAATTATTTGTATATGATACAGTTAATTAGTCCATTACATATATTCGATATGTACGAGAGTTAATTATTAGAAATTGAGTTATGAACTCAAATTCGATTAAGTTTATTTTTCAATTATCCGATAATTGACTAATAAATTTATATCTTATTTTAATATGATTAAATAAGATTTAACTTAGTAATTAATCGTTAAATTACTAAATTAGTTGAGGTTTTGAGATAGAGGTAATTAGTTAATTATATTTACAAGGAGTTGTAAAATAAATTAACTAAGCATTGTGGGACCCATTATATATTGATATAATGGTAAAATATTACTTAAAATGTTAAGTACATATTATTTATTTATTTGTGTCATATAATTGTTATATGATCAAATTAACACTTAATTATACAAGATAATTAAGCATATGATTAATAAGTATTTGTGGGACAAATATCAAAAATCAAAATGGACCATAATAAGGCACATGAGGCCGGTTATCATGTGTAGGAAGAAATGATTTTGTTCTTTTCTTCTTACACAATTCTCCTTTTGATTGTGACATTACCTACATAGTTTAATCATTCTAACATTTCCTACACTCCACCTTATTGCATGTGAATAAATTAAACAAAATAAGAGGCCATATGGGACATTGAGGTCCGACCATCATGCTTATAAAATGGACTATAGTTGTTCATTTTTGATCACTTGATTTTGTGCTTAATTCACACTTCTCTCTAAAACTCATCCTCTCACTAAAACTCTCATAATACTAATATTTCGTAAGTATTACTAGTGTAGTAATATATACTAATATTAGTAGCATAATATCTATCTTATTATCTAGTTAATAATAAGGGTAGATTATTTGGTATCATCTTGGTGCAACTTGAAGGAGGTCTTCTAATTTGGAGATTATTCTTGTTCATCCATATTTGTAGCTCAAGAACAACAAGAAGGAGTTCTTGTTGTGCCCATTTAATTTCCATATCAATGTGAGGAAATTTCTTCTTTTATATAAATGTCTTTATATTTGCATGCATGTTACATAGATCATTAAATACTAAATTAACAAGTAATTTAGTAACTAATTAGAGGAGTTTAATTAAGGTCTATGGACTTTCACGGACCAGTACACAAACTGCTCTTCAACCAAACACCTGGCCATAAACACCACAAAATCCCATTTTATGGTAGGCACAACATAGACTGGACACAATCTCAACTTGACTTCATTCTTATAATAACTAACTATTATTAACGCTAGTAGAAACAAAAGACATTTATACTTGTGCATAATGAAACGGACCAGACCACTGGAGCCAACCAAACCAACGCCTCTTCCAAACCAACTTATATCTACCAAACCACATCTAAAAAAACCACCCCATGTCAGACTCACATCAGACAAGGACCATGGCAGACCACCAAACCAAACAAACGCGGAAGAAGTGCCAACATTACCGACGAACTCATCCATCATCGTCAAACAGACCAAATCCCAAATACCAACAAAAAATAGTCTTGCATGCAACCATCCAACGACGACTGATAAGGGTAAAGTCGCGTCTTCTTAATCAAAGTAAACCTAAATCACTACTAACTAATAGTCAGCGGTAAGCAAGGTATCGAATCCACAGGGAGGCGGTAGTATTCTAATCTGTTAAACTAGGTTTTTCTCTAAAGTAACAACTCGGGGTTTTGAGATTGAGTTTCTCGTCTAAAAGCAATCAATAATAATAACTAATAGCAAACAATAATAACTAGTAGAAATAACAACTAATAATAAATAACAACTAATAATAAAAGGTTGAAAACAATAAGATTAAAAGTCTAGGGTCTCAGGTTCACTAGGATTATTATTCAGGGGTAAGGATGTAGTCAACTATCATACAATAAAGCTATCTAAGGTCACAAGATCGGTCAATTCAATTATGCCCTTTAGATCTACAATTTAACATGCGATCGCTATCATCAAACGAGTTCTATTCAATTATCATAGCCTATCTTAGTCTTAACCCGGTTGGTGTCAATCCTAATTCGCGAGACTAGTTAATTAATCCTGGCCAGTAATCAAACAACTAGAATTAAAACGATAATCAAACGATAACCATGCAATTGCAATTCAATTAATTAATCTACCCCTTCTAACAATCCTAGATCCCCTTTCAACCCTAGAAAGGAATTTAGCTACTCATAATAATATAAATAACAACAATAATAATTAAAGTAAACATGATTAATAACAATGAAAGGATGAAAAAAGAATAATTAAAGAACAAGAAGACAATTAAATTGAATAACGAAGAAAGATTGAAGAATACCGATTACAAGTTAAACTAAAGACAATCGTCGTTGATGAATAAAATCCAGAGGCAAGCAAACTAAATTAGGGTTTCTGATTTAAAGCCTAAAAGCATTCAAAAGCATAAGGAAGCATGTCTAATTATGAAAGACGAGCTTTCCTTTTATAATATAAAAGGTCTAATTAATTAGGTTAAAGTTTAGGAAAATATAGAAAACCGCCGAAATATTAGGTTGCTCGATCGAACAAGGCACTTCTGCTCGATCGAGCATGACCACAGTGCGACTCGACCGAGCAAGGTAGGTCTGCTCGGTCGAGCAGCCTTCATTTTGGCTTTGTTTCTTCACTTTTCTTACTTTCTTCTCTTTCTTCTCGATTCTTCTTGATTCTTCTCGATTCCCATGCCTAACTTTCCACGATCCACCTCCGCTATGCTCCATATCTACTCAAAAAGCTCCAAATGCATCCAATCTGCATTAAAACATAACAAAAGCGGCAGAATCAATATTCTAGCTAAAATAGCATAGAAATAAGCAAGGAAAGACGGTAAATCAAGTTAAATGCATCTAAGGGAGGCATAAAATATGTATATAAATAATGATCATCAAAGACCTAAACGGAGACCATAAGACGAGTAGTCTGGAGACGATAGGTGGGGAGAAGGGCTAGGGAAAGGGGGAACACCACATCGCTCCAAAAAAACAACGACACAAAGAAATGGGTTATGCCCATCCCAAAGACCCGATAGGTGGGAGAGGGGGGCGAGGGGGAGGGGAACACCGTATCGACCCAAAAGAACAACACATAACCACTTGGACATAGACAAGATGGGTTATACCCATAAAAAGACCAACTGAAACAAATCAGACTCGGGAAGGGGAACCTTACCATGTTGCATGCAAGACCAACGTGTTGGTTTCTTAAACTCGATATTAGACATTTCTAATATTATTTAATAAATAGTTTACTTTTAAACTATGAAGATCTTATGCATGCATAACAAAAGATTAAAAAGAACAAATTCCTTACATTGATTATGAATAATATGGGCACAATACTTGAACTCCTTTCAAATATTGTTCTTGAGCTAGCAAGATGAAGATGATCTTCCTAGTTTAAAATTAAAAACTCTCCTATAAGTTGCACCCAAGACAACTCCATTTAATCACTATATTAGATACTACACTAGTATAATATAGTAGTCTCCCTTAAAATAACTAATAATCTAATTACTACACTTAGTAAATATTATTAGTAAGAAAATGAATTTTCAAGTTTATGGTGAAAAACTTTCTCAAGTTTTTGTAGTGTGAGAAGGGTTTAGGGTTTAGTGTGAGAACGAAAGAAGAGAGATAAGCATACTTATCAAAAATGAGATCAAGTGTTACAAATAAGAGGAAAAATATTTCCTCTTATTCAAGGCCATGACCGGCCACATGCAAGTGCATGGGGTAGGGTGGGCTTTTGCTTTTGTTCTTAGCAAAGCACTAGGGTAGAGTCTAGGCAAAAGAATCTAATCATGTTGTTACATCCTCAATAAGAACAACAATCATGATCTACACTCCTACCCTTTAGCTCATCAAAACCGGTGCACCACACCATAATATGGGTGTCCATTTTATCTTTGTATTTTGTCATTTGTCAAAATGTGACATGTGACAAGTAACATGTAATTTTGCTTATAAATGTGCATTTAACCAATTTAAATGCAATTTTATAACAAATAAATTAGACTTAACATTTTAAGTCATATTTTATAATCACATGTAAATAAAATGGGTCATCTCATATTTGGTTAATATAATCTACAACAATTTGTAATTATAATCAACCAATTGTGCTTATCTCAAATGTTTCATAAACATAATGCATTCTTAGTAATATAACAATTAAATTACAAAAATGAATCTTATTTAATCATATTACAATAAGATATAATTCTCACTTACAATATAAACTTAGTTTAATTTAAGGGATTAATTAATCTGTATCGCTATACAATTATGATCGGGCCTGTCGCAAGCCCAATACAAAGTTAAATTACCCAAACTAGGCTAATAACAACTTAATGTAATTAGGGAAGTAGGGGTCGATCCTCAGGGAGATGGTGTTTCCTATAGAATGTGAATTGTCTCGCAATTTACTTTTATCTATCGATTTTCTGGGTTTTGGAGTTTTTGATTCTAAACTAATATAAAACATAAATGAAAAAAAATAAAAACAAATGAAAACAATAAAGCAAGTAATGAAAAGCATCTAGGGAAGTAGGTTCACACATGTAGATTGACATATTGATTAAATTGGATATGGAACATGCAAATAATTCATTATGAGTTCGTAAGAATGATGTGTTCATTACAATCATAGATCAGATGGTCTAGCAGGCTTTTTAGGCGATTTACTAGGTCTTAATCTACCATGTCATGATTTGTCTATTCAATTCACGTATTTCTACCTTGGAAAAGAATTCCATTTTAGTCGATGATTTCCGGCCAGAAATCGTTAACTATCGTTACAATCCAAACATGCATAGACACAACGTTTTAAAGGCATAATTTCTTTATCCAATTATCATCTTTTAATCAATCTAACATGGCTACCCTACACCCTAGAAAGGTGACTACTTACTCATGATAATGTCTAAATCTAAGATGATATCAATAATGAAAACTAGGAAAGACATGTTTATTTGATTTTGACTCTTTATATGGAGATAATAACGACGCTAATTGATACTCTAGAAATGAAATTGCAATTATAACGATACTAAATGAATCTAAGATAACATGTATGGAAAATAACAATCAAATAGAAAACATAAAGAACATTAAGCAAAGGATAAAGTGGGAATACCTAGGTGACGATCAACAATGAAAGCGATAACAATAATAGAAATCCCTTGCACATAATAATCGATCCTTGAATTACAACACTTGTACCCAACAAACTAGACTACAAAGATTGAAATCCTTATTGATCTAAACTAAAGTTTTGATATGGAAAGGACATAAAATAAGAACTAAAGACTATAGAAGAAGAGAATGAGAGAAGAGTGACTAGTTCTCCCTTCCTCCTAATCTAAAGAGAAATGTAAGAAGAGAAGAGAAGTATGAGAAGAAGATTGTTGAAAGGTGTGTTGAGATGAGAGGCTAGAGCATCTATTTATAGTATTAGGGTTTCGTGGAGAAGAGGTCGGGCATTAAACACATAGGACAAAAGTAGGAAGAAGACGCCGTTTTCTCGAAGCAGCACATTTACCCGATCGGGTACACCACTTACCCGATCGGGTAAGTTGTATCCCAGGTCATTTGACCGTCGTTTCATCTCCCCTTGCTTATGACTTGACTTCCAACATCCCCCTTGACCTCTTGAGTCGGGTTTGTTGATAGGGTTTGATGTAAAGCGATGAATTCTTCCGCCTAAATGATTGATCTTCCGACAACTACGAAACCGTCTTTACTTCTTCTCTCTTTCGAATTAGTGAACCTTCTTGAAATGCTTTTGATATGGTCGATCTTGCTTCTTCGAATCATCGGGTTCTAGGCAAATGCTCGGGAATATAGAAAAAGGGCGTAGAAATGTCACTTTCCCTACAAAACACGTTAGAACATAGGAATTCGTCTAGAAGACGATATTAGCTCATAAAGTGGCTTAACAAAGCACAAATGACATACAAAACTGAGCTAAATTGGGGGTTAAAACCATACAACTATTCACTTATCAAACTCTCCCAAGCTAAACCTTTGCTTGTCCTCAAGCAAACATAACAAACAATACCAGGACAAGGTTGCAAGCGTTGGTTACTACACCATCAGGAAAAAAATCTCAGCATAAAGCTTTGGAAACATAATGAATCATAACCCAAAAACAACGTGGGCAAGAATGATACATAAACATGGCTGAGATTTACATAACGGCGTAGCACAAAGAATTTCACTATAGATTTTCGGCTCTTGCATGATCTTTTGACAAATGGACTCTCACGACACACTCGAACACTCATTGTATGTAAAAGGTGATTTCTTTATGTGTAAATGTTTTTGAGACACTCACCTATCTACGACTTATGAAAATGTTTCCGCAGTCTAATATGGTAAACAATTCAAAACACAAGTCGAAGATCACAATGCACACAGAAAATAAGCCGAAAAGATGAGAAGAAGGCTTTGGGAAATGGGTGAAAGGTGGAATAACAGTTATGGTTACTGTGAAGTTTTAAACGAGCTAGCAACTAACCAATGATAAATGGATACTCAATCCAAACTTTCGATCAATTTCCCAGAAGACGGATAACGAAGCCAAAAGCAACAAATTGGCATATTACACACGAAACACAAGGGTAAACTCCTTCTGAATATTGACTTGACATTTCTTAGGAGATACTCACAACTTCTTCTTTTATTTCTTTTTCTTTCTTTTTTTTCGTTTCTCTTTTTTTCTTTTTCTATTTCATTTTTTTTTCTTTTTTTATTCTGAACATAACATCACTTCTTGAATATTTTCGTTCTCCCAAATTCACTTTGACATAAAAGAACAAAATCTTCTCAAAAGAGCACCCATACACCATAGTCTAGCTACTAGCTCAAAAGGTAGGCAGTTTTTATATGTAGCTATTATTTTGTGAAGCAATTGTATGAAGGGGCTAATTATTGAGGGGTAAATTAAAGTGAAAAAGGCTTCAAATCTTAGTGAATCATGAATGCAATGCTTATAGCAATGAAATGAGAACCATACTTATGCGTTTTGACATGACACACATCACAAGGAGAACAACACACACCTAGATGAGACTGGGTATAGATGTACCAGCCTAAGGAGGTTCTACCTTACAATATATATAACTTGCCAAATGTCAAGGTCAAGCGTACTTATCTATAGATTCATTCCATGCCTATTGTGTACAAGACATCCCCATGTATGCAAAATTCATTAAATATTGAATCATTATTTTTTGAAAGCTCTAAGTTTGGGAAATGGTAACATGATAGCATAGTAAACAAGCAAGCAAAGCATGAAAAGCATTCAATTGTGTTCAGAAATTAAATTTTCTCAGAAATCTTCTCTTGCTTTTTATTCAAAATTTTGAAAATTTTGAAAAATGATCACTAAAATGCAAAATGGGAAAATGCAATCCCTGCCCCAAGCTAAACATCACATTGTCCTCAATGTGAGCACAAAGACAAAATCTGCAATGAAATGCTTAATGGGGAAAAGGAAAAATGAAAGAAGAGTGAAGCTTATTAGTCAGCGCAGACTCCCCCAAGCTAGTCTTTTGGACTTGACATGGAAGGTCTTTATAGGTTCTTCAAAAACTCTTTCATCTGCAAAAGAAATCCTAATAATGAAAAAAAAAGGAATATAAAAATAAAAATGCGAAAAGAAAAGGAACACGGGTTGCCTCCCGAGAAGCGCAATTTAAAAGTCTTGCTAGACTCCATTGCTTTCTTTGAAATCATCCTTTATCTTTAAGCTCACTATCATCCAAGCTCATCTTCATAGCGTTCTTTACATTCTCCATCCATTCCAAGCTTTTTCAAGAATAGCCCCTTCTAGCACTTTTAGCAGTAGTGCTTTTAGTATGCTCACCTGCAAGAGAATCAACACTAACATGTGCCTCTAACGGATCCGTCAGTAAGGATCGAGGCATAGAAGAAACAATAGAAGAGTCATCAACATCAAGCACATAACATGAGTCTTCTAGCACGGGACTCCTAACGGTGGAATTTTTACTAAATGTCACCTTGTCATCTCCTATCTCTAATGTCCACTTCCCATTCTTAACATCAAAAGCTGCACCAGTGGTGTGCAAAAAGGGTCTTCCCAAAATGATTGGGATCTTAGAGTCCTCGGCCATGTCAAGTACTAGAAAGTCAACGGGAATGAAAAACTTACCAACTTTGACGGGCACATCTTCTAAAACACCCATAGGATGTTTTAGAGAACGGTCCGCCATTTGCAAAGTAATATTAGTGCATTTCAAAGCACCTATGTTAAGTCTTTCAAACATAGAAAAGGGCATGACACTTACACTAGCACCTAGGTCGCAAAGGGCCTTATCAATGGTATACGTGCCTATAGTGCAAGGGATGGAGTAACTACCAGGGTCCTTAAGTTTTGGTGGAGACTTATTTTGCAAGAGTGCACTACACTCTTCAGTGAAAGCTACTGTCTTCATCTCATTGAAGGATCTCTTCTTTTTGAGGACTTCCTTCATAAACTTGGAATAAGAAGGAACTTCGGAAAGCAATTCAATGAAAGGGACTGTTACCTTTAAGTTCTTCACGACGTCAAGGAACTTACCATACTTTGCCTCCTCCTTGTGCTTTGCTAACCTTTCGGGAAATGGGACCTTGATCTCAATAGGGATCTCGGACTCTTTCCCTTTTGACATGGGCACCTCAGCTTCAATATTAACAACCACGGGCTCATCATTATGCTTACCACTTCTTGAGGAAATGGCATTTACAGTTTCGTGAGGTTGGTAACATTGTGAAGGCAGTTGCCCTTGCTCTTGGTAGGTATTAGAAGAGGTAAATTGGGAAATTTTAGTTTCAAACAATTTGATGGCGGCGTCCTTAGCTTGATCGCTCTTTTGGAATTGAGCTATCATGGTGTCTTGCCTTTGAGCCAATTGCAGAAGCATGGCTTCAATTTTACTTACACCATTGTCACTCTGTTGAGATGTAAAGGATTGAATTTGTTCTAGCTTTTGTGTGAGAAGGGCTACTTGGGCTTGTAAAAGTGTTAAAGTGGGGTCCTCTTGCTTAGATTTCGATGGTATGGAGCGGGAATTTCTATATTGAGAATCGTGAATTGCTATGGTTTCAATGGTAGTGTGAGCATTTTCAACATTGATTTGATCAAATCTTCCATTGTTAGCAGAATCCAGGATACGACGGGACTCTATATAACACCCATTATAGAATGTGATGGCAAGGAGCCATGGATCTATCCCATGATGAGGAAACTCTTTTTGCAGGTCCTTGTATCTCTCCCAGGCTTCATATAGGCTCTCGTCATCCCCTTGTTGGAAACCTGTGATTTGACTTCTCAACAAAGCGGTCTTTTCGGGAGGAAAGTACTTTTGGTAGAAGGCAAGAGCTAAACTCTCCCAATCGGTGATACCTAAAGTAACCTTATCAAGGCTATGAATCCACAACTTTGCCTTACCCCTCAAAGAAAATGAGAAGAGCATCTCTCTAATTTGCCCTTGGGTGACTCCAGTTTGTCTGATAGTGGAGCAATAGTCACAGAAGTTTTGGATGTGGAGGTTGGGATCTTCTGTGGCATTGCCACTAAATTGGCTTCTTTCTATAAGGTTAATGAAGGCAGGTTTGATTTCAAAGTTTTGGGCTTCGATTTGGGGTGTAGCAATATCCCTTGGAAGTGCTTCTGCGGTGGGTTTGGAATGGTCTGAAAGTCGAACCATTTCCTAACGTGAAGGTGAAGATGGAAATTGAAGATTGGGTGGTTTTTGTGAATGGAGATGAGAATGGATCTTCTTCTCCTTCGAGATTAGATAGAATATCCGAGTATTTCTCACGAATATGATCTAAACTTAAAGTATCAGAAGCTTTTGAAATTTCGTTGAATAACTTTTGTCTCCTACGCAGAGTTCTTTCTAGGTCGGGGTCTAAAAAGATAGGGGTCCCTAGTCTAGAAGATCTGGGCATAAGATTGAAAAGCTAAGATGAAAAATCAAGAGAGGTCTAAAGGAATTTGGGTTCCTAAAGACTAGATAAAACTAATTGCGATAAAAATCACAAGAAAAAGGAAAACTAAACCGTGCTCCCCGGCAACGGCGCCAAAATTTGATCGGGCCTGTCGCAAGCCCAAGACAAAGATAAATTACCCAGACTAGGCTAATAACAAATTAATGTAATTAGGGAAGTAGGGGTCGATCCTCAGGGAGATGGTGTTTCCTATGGAATGTGAATTGTCTCGCAATTGAGTTCTATCTAATGATTATCTGGGTTTTGAGATTTTTGATATCTAAACTACTATAAAGCATAAATAAAAGCAAAATAAAAA
>JAIUZE010072365.1:0-25536 GCA_022085475.1 Heliosperma pusillum
ATACGGGAAATATGTCTCCCGTTTCAGATACTTTTTATGTATAATATTATTTCCTTTTTGTTATGAACATTTTTCTTTAAGACACCTTCGTTATGATGAATATATTTAATGATAGGTTCCGGTTTTAAAATTTACCGATTTTCACTAAAGTGAACCTATTAGAAACGTATTCTCATCTTTTATTTATTTAAAGTACTTGTTTATCTTTCCGCAAATTCGAGGGTGTCACAGTTGGTATCAGAGCATTTTTGCTCCCGACGCACGTTTGTGTACCCTTGTATAAATAACTTGACCTTAATAAAATAATAAACTTGTGAGATAGAATGGTAGGATGGGTAGATTAGGATTTATGTTGTAGTCTATGTGTTTATGCTAATTGTTAGGAGTAACTTAATTGGTTTTGTTTCTTATGAAGACGGTTGGACCTCGTGTAGAAGAGATGTTTGTTGCTGCCAACCGGGTCCCTCCTCATAAAGAAGACAATTGCCAAGGAGGCTATGCGTGGGTGGCTAGCCAAATTGCTAGGAGCAATATTACGCCTTATGGTGGAATATGTGTTACCTAGAAGGAGTATCCTCTACCAAAGATTTGAAGATTTACAAGCTTAATTAAAGAGAATTCCTTCTTCATCTATGAATTCTTTCGTCCTTATTGTATTATGCTCTCTTCCTTCTATCTAGGAGCTTCTTTCTCTTCCAACCTATTTGCCTCTTGGAAATTACTCTAGATAGTTCCTCCATCTTACTATTGGTATCCTTACATTCCTCTTGTAACACTTTTATGGATGTCATACCCATTTGTTTGTGGTATATTATACTTAGTCGGAAGAACTTTGAATTTTGAGGAATATTAGTGTTTGTTAGAATGAACTTGTAATTTGAGGATAAACTTAGGATGAAACTCTCCTAGTGATTTTAGACTATGAAAGCTTAATGTTGCAATATCGTTTTGAGGATCGAAATAATCATATTGATCGTTGGTAGTTGTGGTTAAGAATTTTAGAGATGTCTTTAAATGTTACTTGGGAAATTGTTGACCTTAAATGACGGACCCTAACGGGAATAAATACTTTGTGGATTTAGGATTTGATTACACAACTTGAGGAATATTGTCATAAGCGAAAACCGATGTATTGAGAGTTTGAAGGACCTAAATAAATTGATTTACGGTCGCATTAACCTATGATTGGCAAAAGTTAAGTGAAATGAGATTGTGTGACTAATCTCTTTTGAGGATTTGTGTTTTAACTTTTGAAGATGAGAAAGTTCATTGTTAATAACTTAAGATAATGAATTTTGGAATAAATTAGATCAAAGGATTTCATAGTAAACTCTTTTACCTTGTGGTTGTTAGCGGTCTTGTTTCCCTAATTATAAATATTTTGATGGTGGTTTCCAAAGAGAGTTTTGATGGAGCTAAGAAGATTAGAGTTCGTAATGAATCTTTCATGGGTTATTAGTTATGGAGTTTACCGTACCGATGGACCTTAGAAGATTCTAATTGAATTTGAATAATTGGGAGTTGTTACTCGAAGTGTCATGTTTATGAAATATTTTGGTAGGAATCTGATGATTGAAATTGTAGAGGATAATTGCTCTCTTTTGAGGACTAGTTTACTTGTACAGTTAGTGTTGTCGAGTTGCGATCGACATTTGAATTGTCATAGATGGAAGATAGTTTTGTGATTCATTCCTCTCTTTTCCCTCAAATTGATCCTTACTCAATCCGCTACTTTTCAATCCTTCCCCTTTTTAGTCCATTTTATTCGTGTAGACGTATCTCTTAGTATCTCAATTTGTGATTTCGATGTTCGAGTCGCTCTACGTTCGGGTATTGTCTACTTAATTTGACTCTATTCTTGAGAAAACTTTCAAATCTCCATATCGTAATCCTAATTTAACTTTTTAAAAATAGTTTAAAGATGGTTTGTGTACCCTCTTCTGGAGAAAATAAATTTCTTTCCCTTTTATATTTGGATTTTGTGTTTGGTTGGCTGTTTGGACTTGTTATTGGAGACGTCTGGTGACTAGTCCGGCACTTGCTAACACCTGTTTTGATTTTCGATTTCACTATTTTGGCCTTGATTTCAATTTTGATAGCTAGAGTTCTCGTTCATGACGAGCACTCTTGTGATTCGTAAATAAAGTTTCTCACTTATGAAAAATTTTCTTAAACCATTTTCGAGAAGAACATCATTTTATAAATGTTTTACCCTTGTAAAAAATTTTCTTGTTAATTCTTAAAATCGATTCTTATCTTTGATACTTTTGTTTTCTACTCTCAAGTTTCGAGGACGAAACTTTTTAAAAGGAGGGGTGATTGTAACAACCCGAAATGTACCCTATTTTTCTAGTGAAAATATTTTACGGATACTTTTCAACAAATTTAAGTTTTAATTTAGAATTTATTGTGTCGAGTCGAATTTGGAATTTCCGAGTTCGTATTTGGAATTTCCGCGAGATTCCATGAGAATCCCGTCTTAAGTCGTCTTTGACTTTTCTTGACTTTTGAGTCGTCTTTGACTTTTCTTGACTCTTAAGTCGACTTGACTTTCGTGCGTTTCCGACTCACCCGGTAATTTGAAACGACCGAAATTATATTTGAAAAATAATAAATTTAATTTATTTTTATTTATTAAGATTTATTTGAATTTATGATAATTTAATATAATTATTTTGAATTTATTTGGAATTAAAGAATAGGTTTTCCGGTTTAACCCCGAACGTCATTTATCTATTCCCGAGTCAACTTAAGTCCCGAAACAAACCTGAAACCCGACTTTGGCATGAGTCACACGCCCATGTCATCTTTTTCCACTCATATTAGATCTTTTGATCTTTTGATTAAACTAATAATAATATCTAAGATATTTGTAATTTTATCGATCTGTTAACTTAAAAGTAATCGCTTAAAAACAGACCCGACTTCTACCCATTTCACACGCCTAATCCACCTCCCCTCTTAGGATTGGATATTTTCTTTCTTTTGATTAAGATAACATAATATCTAAATAATATCTAGATATTTAATTAAACTAACTTAATATCTAATAATATCTAAACAATTACCATAATATATTTATAAAACCCGAGTCAATCCCGTAACAACAATTTCAAAACCCGACTCCCGTAATCCCCTATATTTACACGGCACACACTCCACTCTTACTCACTACTTATCTTCTCATTTTACAATAAATCAACTTAATATCTTATTAATACCTTCTTTAATATAATCAAAATCGTTCTTGGTGTTCTTGAGCGTTCTTGAGCGTTCTTGATCAAAATCGTCACAAAACCTTCGTTACTTGGCCAACTCCGTCCTAACTTATATTTCTAGAGTCTCCTCTCCGCTCTTCATCTCCATGTACGTTTTATTTTCAATTCCGACAAAATCGTTTTCAACACTTTAATTGTTGAAATCAAGTTTTAATTCTAATAATGTTATTTTTGTCATTTCTTAAAGGAGAAGATTATGAAGACGAGTTTGGTGACTCGTATATTTTAGAAGAAGATTAGTAGACGGGTTTTAGTTCTTATTTTGGTGCTACTTGATTTTGTGCTAGCTAAGGTAACGATTCCGAGTTACTCGACGAATTAATGTTACATACTTTTGTTTTTGTTTATATTATTGTTATTTACGGTTTTAACTAGTAACATGATAAGTGGTTATTTTTATTATGTTGTATGAATTTTTAATATGTTTAGTGTTCTTGACATATTTGGATGATTTGTTCATAATCATGATTTTTGTATGGATGATGTTTAAATTGGTTGTTAAAATGGTTGTTTGTTAATTAAAACATGTTGGAAATAACTTGTGATTTGTTGTTGGTGGAGCCGTGTAAGGTGGCTGGAAAACCAGCCCAAACCAGGCCGGTTCAGGCCGGTTCAGGCCCGGTTCAGGCCCGGTCTAGGCCGGTCTGGATTGGTCCGTGTATTGGTCATTGGCATTGTGTCGATACTTGATTGTTTTGTTGTTGTTTTGACGGGTTTTAAATATGTTAAGCATGCGGGAAATATTAAATAACGGTTTTTAGAAAAGTCGACCAAAACAGCCCAAACCAGTCCCGTGGGCCCAGCCCAGGCCCGGTTTATTCTCGGCCCAAAACAGGCCGTGGGTCCTCCCTTTGGACTTGTGACGGTTTTTGATTTTATTGTTATTTTATCGTGTTTTGTAATATTTAGCAAGTGGGAAATTTTAATAAGTAAATTATTTATTTAAAAGGTTTTCATAATATTATTATTTCTCACATGTTAGAAATTATAATACGAGATTGTAGTTTAATTTGATATTCTTTAAGTCAAGCGGGTTTTCGTAAGATTTAATAATTCACATGTTAGAAGTTGGAATAAAATAGCATGAAATGAATATGATGATTTTATGTTCAAGTCTAAATGGTAAAGACTCTGTTTCTAGCCGGTTTGACCAAACGGGTTTGGTCAAACTAAGATCTAGTCAGCCCCGTTTTGACTGATGACCCGTCGCTGGACTCGGGTCGGGGATTTGTCTTCAAGTAAGGTTGTATTTAATTAATGAATTAGCCTTAGTAGATATGAGGCGATATGATAATTGAATATGATTTATATGCCATTAGTCACATGATAGAAAGTTTTTCCGTGACTGTTTGATTGTATGATATATGTCGTGTTGACGAAGTACCCATAGAGAATTATGAGTATATGGCGTCTTGACCATTCTAATTCTAAATGAGTATCTTGGACCATGACATTGATAGGCCTTACTATCTTTAACGAGTATATAGTTCATGGTTAATAGCTTTTGTGTCACGGCTTGGGGGGTTTATCTCCAAGCTGGGGCATGGCTGCCTAATTGCTTCCACTTTGGGAATGGAGCCAGCTTAAGTACTAGCCAACTCTGCATAGGGGGTCGCCTAGTAGAGATTCTCATGTACTTTTGGTCATGGGACGGAGAATGGAATAGCTGTTGTCGCTAGGTCTGATCAGTCTAGGACTAGGATGTTTTCCTACCTTGTGGTATAGCCTCGAGTTACAGAAGTCGACTATTGACTGTCCTAAGAACTTATGCTTGTTTATAAACGTATTGGTCTTTCATGTTTGATGATTCTATGAATCTTAGAAGGTGAGATGCAAGCCGGCTAAGGTTGATAGAGTTTGGATTACCGGATGTTAACTGATTCACATGATATCTTGTATGATTAGGGTTTGAGTGTATCAGGGCCATGTTTTAAATGTAACCGCTGAGCCAGCATACCAGCTTCCCTACCTCGTGTTATAGGTTGTTAACAGATTCACATGATAGCTTTCATATGATAGGTTATATGTTAGTTAATTGTTTTATAACATGAAAAGCATATCGTATATGTTAAGGTTTTGTATTTTCCATATACATCTCTTTTTTGTTATTCATGTTTTATTAAACTCGACATTTCGTGGCTGGGAGAACTCGGAGTTACTCCCCACTGACTGTGGCTTCCGTGTTTATATTTAATGCGGTTGACAGGTTTGTGATGCATACTTGGGTACATTGACGAGCTAGCGAGTGAAGTATTACCTTGGACCTATATTCGGTTCTTAGGATTGTATATTATTATACACTCTTTTATTTTCGTATTTATACGGGAGATATGTCTCCCGTTTTGGATACTTCTTATGTATAATATTATTTCCTTTTGTTTTGAACCTTTTTCTTTAAGACACCTTTGTTATGATGAATATATTTAATAGTAGGTTCCGGTTTTAAAATTTACCGATTTTCACTAAAGTGAACCTATTAGAAACGTATTCTCATCTTTTATTTATTTAAATTACTTGTTTATTTTTCCGCAAATTTGAGGGTGTTACTGTTGGTATCAGAGCTATTTTGCTCCCGACGCACGTTTGTGTACCCTTGTATAAATAACTTGACCTTAATAAAATAATAAACTTGTGAGATAGAATGGTAGGATGGGTAGATTAGGATTATGTTGTAGTCTCTTTGTGCTTGCTAAATGATAAGTACTAATCTGTGTTTTATTTTGCAAGATGCCTCCGAGGATTGACAACACGATCCTAGCACCTCTTACTGTTATTATTCAGAATCAGCAAAATCAACAAAATCAACAGGCGAATCCTATTCCTAATCCTCCTCCCGACCGTGAGAGACACGGGAGTTGTACATGGGTTGCTTCACAACTATCTAGGAGTCAAGCCAAAACCTATGGTGGTGAAGTAGATCCCATTCAGCTTTCAGAATGGATACGAGAAATGGAGAAGAACTTTTCTCTATACGATGTTCTTGATGCGGATAAAGTCCGTCTTGCTTCCCACTTCTTAGTGAAGGAAGCTGATCAGTGGTGGTCACTTACTGGCCCTACGTCTAAGTTGGAACCTGGTTTTGGTTGGACTCGTTTCCGTGAGGTATTGGAGGCGAGGTTCTACCCGGATGAATTGAGACAGCATAAACTGAAAGAATTCATGGACTTCAAACAAGGAGTTCTCTCAGTTCAGGAGTTCACAACCAAGTTCAACGAGTTGGCTCATTATGCCACTCGGCTTATTTCAAGGGAGGAAGACAAAGCATTCTTTTACCTAGGGAAGCTTTCTCCTCAGGTGAAGGGAAAGATCAGTAGAGGTTCTACTTCTTTTGTCTCTATTTACAACGATGCTCTATGGGCAGAGAGTTCTATTCGGGAGATTGCCGACGAGGCTCGTTCCTCGTATGTTGCTCCTAATTCTTATGGCAAGAGACCGTTATATCCTACTTCTCGACCTTCCTTTTCTCCCTCTTTCTCAAACAAGAGGAGGAACTTTCAGAGTGGACAAGCAACTCGAAGTAACCGTCCATTCGTTCTGAGCAACAACAACGACCTTAAGAGTCGTATCTGCTTTCGGTGCAAGATGCCTGTGCATCCCGGTATTGGCTGCTTCAACAAGCCATTTGTGTGCTTTATTTGTCAGAAACCGGGACACAAGGCTAATGTATGTCCTGATAGGAAGAATACAGCTTCTACACCAGTTGCTTCTGGGAGACCTAAGGGTCGGATTTTTATCATGAGCCGTGCTGAGGCCGATGCTCAACCTGACATTGTGACGGGTATGTTTTCAATTTATGAAATACCGTGTTTAATTTTATTTGATACGGGAGCTTCTTTGTCATTTATTTCGATGAGACTATCCGACAAATTACCTCTCAAAGCTTCAGTTGGAGAAAGTACTCCTATATCTTTACCGTCCGGAGATGTGTTTTCATGCTCTTATCTTCATTCGGACATTCCTGTATCAATAAACGGATCTACATTTCCGGCTAATCTTCTTCGATTCCCTCTTGAAGAGTTTGATATCATTCTGGGCATGGATTGGTTATCTACTTATCATGCTCGATTTGAATGCCGTGACCAGAAGATTATTCTTAAAAGTCCTTTGGGTACTCGTGTATCTTATCAAGGAGTTAGAAAGCAAGCTAGTGTGAAGTTAATCTCAGCTATGAAAATGATGAATGTTTTGAAGAAGGGTCATCAAGCGTTTCTATGCGTAGTGACTACTTCTGATTCTTATCTTCCTTCTTTGGAGGATGTTCCTATTGTTTGTGAATATCCAGATATTTTTCCCGATGAATTACCTGGGATTCCTCCTGAAAGAGATGTTGAATTTTCCATTGATCTAATTCCTGGAACTGGACCAATTGCTAAAGCTCCTTATCGTATGGCTCCTTCTGAATTGAAAGAGTTGAGAATCCAACTTGATGACTTGATTGAGAAAGGCTTTATTAGGCCTAGTGCATCTCCTTGGGGTGCGCCCGTGCTCTTTGTCAAAAAGAAAGACGGTTCTATGCGAATGTGCATTGATTATCGTGAGTTGAACCGTGTTATCATCAAATTCCTCTTCCACGTATTAATGATCTCTTTGACCAGTTACGTGGTGCTTCAACTTTTTCAAAGATTGATCTTAGATCGGGTTATCATTAAATTCCCGTTCGGGAAGCAGATATTCCCAAGACTGCTTTTAGCTCGAGGTATGGTCATTTCGAATTCAATGTGATGCCTTTCGGTTTGACTAATGCTCCAGCAATATTCATGGATCAGATGAATCGTACCTTCAGAGAGTACCTCGATAAATGTGTTGTGGTATTCTTTGATGATATTTTGATCTTTTCTAAATCTGAGAAAGAACATGCTGATCACCTTCGAATAATTTTGGGAGTTCTTCGACGTCAAAAATGGTACGCTAAGTTCTCCAAATGTGAATTCTGGTTGCCCGAGGTATCTTTCCTTGGTCATGTCATTTCAAAAGACGGTGTTATGGTCGATCCAGCTAAGATTGAGGCCGTGGTGGATTGGAAGAGTCCGAAAAATGTATCCGAGATTCGGAGTTTCCTTGGTTTAGCGGGTTATTACCGTCGGTTTGTGAAGGATTTCTCTAAGTTAGCAAGATCGATGACTCAATTGCTAAAGAAGGAAGCAAAGTATATCTGGACCGATGAATGTAAAATTGCCTTCTTGGAATTAAAGAAGAGATTGACTACCGCACCGGTGTTGACTTTACCAGATGATGAAGCATGGTTTGGGATGTGTCTTAATGCAGAATAGAAAAGTCATTGCATATGCTTCTCGATAACTCAGGGTTCATGAAGTGAACTACCCGACTCATGATCTTGAGTTAGTAGCGGTGGTACATGCATTGAAAACTTGGAGACACTCTCTTATTGGAGTTCATTGTCGAATCTATACCGATCATAAAAGCTTGAGGTGCATTTTTACTCAGAAAGAGTTGAATATGAGGCAGAGAAGATGGTTAGAGTTAGTGAATGATTATGATGCTGAGTTGATTTACCATGAGGGAAAGGCAAATGTTGTGGCAGATGCTTTGAGTAGAAAGACTAGTCATTCATTAAATGCTCTTAGTACTTTACCCGATGAACTGGTAACAGAATTTCAGAAGCTTAAGATACAGTTTGTTGGGAAAGGATTCGATTATCTTGGTGCTTTGACTGCGGAACCCGATTTCTATCGAGAGATTCGTACTTGTTTACCGGAGGATGCTACTTTCATCGCCATACGAGCAAAAATATACTTGGGCAAGCTAAGGATTGTGTGGTGGATAATGATGGCTACCTTCGTTACCATGGTAGAATGTATGTTCCGAGAAGTGCCGAGTTGAGAAAGAGAATACTTGATGAAGCTCACCTTTCTCCTTATTCTATTCATCCTGGCGGTGACAAAATGTATAAAGATTTGAGACCACAGTTTTGGTGGCCTAGGATGAAGATTGAAGTAAAGGAGTATGTTAGTAAATGTCTTACTTGTCAGAAGGTGAAGATCGAACATCAAAGACCCGGAGGTTTGCTACAAATTTTGGAAATTCCTTTTTGGAAATGGGAGTCTATTTCTATGGACTTCGTGATGGCTTTACCTAAAACTTCTAGTGGAAAGGATGCCATCTGGGTTATTGTAGACCGTCTAACCAAGTGTGCCAGATTCGTGCCTATCAGAGAAACTTCGAGGATAGAGGTCTTAGCTGATGCCTATGTGAGAGAGATAGTACGCTACCATGGAGTTCCTAAAGATATAGTTTCAGATCGTGATCCGAGATTCGGTTCCCGATTCTGGACGGCGTTACAAGAAGCCATGGGTAGTAAATTGTTGATGAGCACAGCATTTCATGCCGCTACTGATGGTCAAACCGAGAGGACGATCCAAACTTTGGAAGATCTTCTCCGGGCTTGTGCCTTAGACTTTCACGCTTCTTGGGAGAAGTGTTTGCCGCTGGTTGAATTTTCTTATAACAACAGTTACCATGCTTCTATCAAGATGGCACCGTACGAGGCTTTATACGGTAGGAAGTGCCATAGTCCGGTTTGTTGGGATCAAGTCCAGGATGATCATATGTTGAGTCCCGACATAGTGACTGAAACGATTGATCAAGTTCAAGTCATTCGTGAGCGAATGAAAGCCGCTAAAGATAGACAAAAATCCTATGCCGATGTCCGTCGTCGACCACTTGAATTTGATGTTGATGACCGAGTATTCCTTAAAGTGTCACCGATGAAAGGAGTGAAACGGTTTGGAGTGAAAGGAAAGTTGAGTCCTAAATATATTGGACCGTTTCGTGTGCTTAAAAGAGTTGGTCCCGTTGCTTATCGTTTGGAATTACCTCCGAACTTGAGTAAAGTTCATAATGTGTTCCATGTTTCGCAATTGAAGAAGTATATCAGTGATCCGAGTCATATTATTCAAAAAGAAGTGTTGGACTTGGAACCTAATTTGGCTTTGGAAGAAAGGGCGATTCGTATACTTGAAAGGGCTAACAAGCAACTCAGAAACAAGATGGTACCCTTAGTTCGTATTCTTTGGCGTTGTGGAAACGTTGAATCAGAAACTTGGGAACCCGAAGCTAAAATGTTAGCTAAATATCCCGAGCTCTTTGCTTGAGGTAAAACTCCTTCTTTCTTCCCTCTTTCTATTCGATTTATTCTTTCGAGTATTCAGTTCCTTCTATCGAATATCATCTCTTATAGATAGATTATTTGAAGCTTTAGTTAGAAATTTTAGGCATAGATAGTAGAGTTATTACCTTTACTATAAATTATTTTTGAACTAAAAGCTTTTGGAAATGTTTGATGATTTCAAGTATTTTACCGTCAAGGAGTGTTGAGACTTGTTATTGGAGACGTTCGATAACTAGTTTTCTCATTTGTTGATGCGAAAAAGTATCTTTTAAGTCTTTGACTTGGGACGTCGATGTTCTTAACAGCTGACGAGAACCTTCCGCCCCATTGATAAGACCCTGTATTTTTATTACAAATATATTTTAAAAGGTTTGAAATAAACCTACATATATGTCACATTCCTCCTTCTAAGTTTCGAGGACGAAACTTTTTAAAAGGAGGGGTGATTGTAACAACCCGTAATTTGAAAGACCGAAATTATATTTGAAAAATAATAAATTTAATTTATTTTAATTTATTAAGATTTATTTGAATTTATGATAATTTAATATAATTATTTTGAATTTATTAGGAATTAAAGAGAAGGTTTTACGGTTTAACCCCGAACGTCATTTAACTATTCCCGAGCCAACTTAAGTCCCGAAACAAACCCGAAACCCGACTCTTGCATGAGTCACACGCCCAAGTCAACCCTTTCCACTCATTTTAGATCTTTTAATTCTTTGATTAAACTAATACAAATATCTAAGATATTTGTAACTTTATCGATCTGTCAACTTAAATCGAATCGCTTAAAAACATACCCGTTTTCTCCTTACTCCACACGCCTAATCCCTCTCCTCTCTTAGGACTAGATATTTTCTTTCTTTTGATTACAATAACATAATATCTAAATAATATCTAGATATTTGATTTAATTAACTTAATATCTAAACAATTACCATAATATAATTATAAAACCCGAGTCAATCCCGTAACAACAATTTCAAAACCCGACTCCATACTTCCCCTATATTTACACGGCACCCACTGCCCCATTACTCACTACTTATCTTTTCATTTTACACTAAATCAACTTAATATCTAATTAATACTTTCTTTAATATAATCATAATCGTTCTTCGTGTTCTTGAGCGTTCTTCATCGTTCTTGAGCAAAATCGTCATAAAACTTTCGTTACTTGTTCAAATCCGTCCTAACTTATATTTCTAGAGTCTCCTCTCCGCTCTCCATCTCCACGTACATTTTATTTTCAATTCCGACAAAATCGTTTTCAACACTTTAGTTGTTGAAATCAAGTTTTAATTCTAATAATGTTATTTTTGTCATTTCTTATAGGAGAAGATTTTGAAGACGAGTTTGGGGACTCGTATATTTTAGAAGAAGATTAGTAGACGGGTTTTTACTTCTTATTTTGGTGTTAATTGATTTTGTGCTAGCTAAGGTAACGATTCCGAGTTACACGACGAATTAATGTTACATACTTTTGTTTTTGTTTATATTATTGTTATTTACGGTTTTTAACTAGTAACATGATAAGTGGTTATTTTTATTATGTTGTATGAATTTTTAATATGTTTAGTGTTCTTGACATATTTGGATGATTTGTTCATAATCATGATTTTTGTATGGATGATGTTTAAATTGGTTGTTAAAATGGTTGTTTGTTAATTAAAACATGTTGGAAATAACTTGTGATTTGTTGTTGGTGGAGCCGTGTAAGGTGGCTGGAAAACCAGCCCAAACCAGGCCGGTTCAGGCCGGTTCAGGCCCGGTTCAGGCCCGGTCTAGGCCGGTCTGGATTGGTCCGTGTATTGGTCATTGGCATTGTGTCGATACTTGATTGTTTTGTTGTTGTTTTGACGGGTTTTAAATATGTTAAGCATGCGGGAAATATTAAATAACGGTTTTTAGAAAAGTCGACCAAAACAGCCCAAACCAGTCCCGTGGGCCCAGCCCAGGCCCGGTTTATTCTCGGCCCAAAACAGGCCGTGGGTCCTCCCTTTGGACTTGTGACGGTTTTTGATTTTATTGTTATTTTATCGTGTTTTGTAATATTTAGCAAGTGGGAAATTTTAATAAGTAAATTATTTATTTAAAAGGTTTTCATAATATTATTATTTCTCACATGTTAGAAATTATAATACGAGATTGTAGTTTAATTTGATATCCTTTAAAGTCAAGCGGGTTTCGTAAGATTTAATAATTCACATGTAAGAAGTTGGAATAAAATAGCATGAAATGAATATGATGATTTTATGTTCAAGTCTAAATGATAAAGACTCTGTTTCTAGCCGGTTTGACCAAACGGGTTTGGTCAAAATAAGATCTAGTCAGCCCCGTTTTGACTGATGACCCGTCGCGGGACTCGGGTCGGGGATTTGTCTTCAGGTAAGGTTTTATTTAATGAATGAATGAATGAGCCTTAGTAGATATGAGGCGATATGATATTTGAATATGATTTATATGCAATTAGTCACATGATAGGAAGTTTTTCCCGGGACTGTTTGATTATATGGTTGGTGTCGTGTTGACTAAGTACCCATAGAGAATTATGAGTAGATGGCGTCTTGACCATTCTAATTCTAAATGAGTATCTTGGACCATGACATTGATAGGCCCGTACTATCTTTAACGAGTATATAGTTCATGGTTAATAGCTTTTGTGTCACGGCTTGGGGGGCTTATCTCCAAGTCGGGGCATGGCTGCCTAAGAGTTCCACTTTGGGAATGGAGCCAGCTTAAGTACTAGCCATCTCTGCTTAGGGGGTCGCCTAGTAGAGTTTCTCGTGTACGGTTATGTCATGAGACGGGGAATGGAAAAGCTGTTGTCGCTAGGTCTGATCAGTCTAGGACTAGGATGTTTTCCTACCTTGTGGTATAGCCTCGAGTTACAGAAGTCGACTATCGATGGTCCTAAGAACTTATGCCTGTTTGTAGAAGTATTGGTCTTTCATGTTTGTATGATTCTTGAATCTTAGAAGATGAGATGCAAGCCGGCTAAGGTTGATAGAGTTTGGATTACCGGTTGTTAACTGATTCACATGATAGTTAGTATGATTAGGGTTTGAGTGTATCAGGGCCATGTTTTAAATGTAACCTCTGAGCCAGCATACCAGCTTCCCTACCTCGTGTTATAGGTTGTTAACAGATCACATGATAGCTTTCATATGATAGGTCATATGTTAGTTAATTGTTTCATAACATGAAAAGCATATCGTATATGTTAAGGTTTTGTATTTTCCATATACATCTCTTTTATGTTATTCATGTTTTATTAAAACTCGACATTTCGTGGCTGGGAGAACTCGGAGTTACTCCCCACTGACTGTGGCTTCCGTGTTTATATTTAATGCGGTTGGCAGGTTTGTGATGCATACTTGGGTACATTGACGAGCTAGCGAGCGAAGTATTACCTTGGACCTATATTCGGTTATTAGGATTGTATATGATATACACTCTTTTATTTCCCCCCAAATTTATACGGGAAGATATGTCTCCCGTTTTGGATCATTTCATAAGTATAATATTATTCCTTTGTTTTGAACCTTTTTCTTTAAGACACCTTTGTTATGATGAATATATTTAATAGTAGGTTCCGGTTTTAAAATTTACCGATTTTCACTAAAGTGAACCTATTAGAAACGTATTCTCTTCTTTTATTTATTTAAATTACTTGTTTATTTTTCCGCAAATTTGAGGGTGTTACAGTGACGGACTTTTGTACTCTGTTTTCGGTTTCTGATGATGGAATCAAAATCAATCCGAGTACGTCATGGGAGGAACTGACGGACATGGCTAAGCTGGAGGTTAAGCAGTATTTTGATGTTGGGGCGACGGTGTCGAGTTGCGTGTTGGCTGGTAGTGTTTCTCCTAAACTGAAATTTCTGTTAAATTTTTTATGGAATACCGTGATTCCGCGACGGGGCGGACGTGATAAAATTGCATGCTATGAGATGTTAGTCGTTAAGCATTGGTTGGAAGGAAACCGGGTTAATTTACCTTCTCTTGTCTTTTCTCGTATTTCACAAACCGCTTTCTCGGTGACCGAAGACAAATTATATTCTACTCTTGATTTGCCGTATGGTATGTGGTTGTCACGGCTATTAGAGTCGAAAGGAGTTGTTAATATGAACAATTATGGGGTCGTCGTAAAAGATGAAATGTGTGATACGTTCTTGAAGTTTATGAAGCTTGATGCTAATGGTCCGGAGTTGTTGTTTTTAGTAAAGGGAGGTTCAGTTGGTTTACAGTCGGGAGGGGCTGATTTTTCCGGGATTGAGTCAAAATTGGATATGTTCATTGGTAGTATCATGGAGCGCTTGGACGCGCAGGATAAGAAAATTGAGACGGTATTGGACACGGTTGTTCAAGCCGTGGCTGTGGGTTCTTCGAGCTCAACCCGTGACCAAGGTGGGTCGGGTGTAAGTCATGAGATGAGGACGTGGATGAATGGTATGGATGATCGCCTTGCTAAGCTAGAACGGAACATTCTTGATTGTAAGCAAGAAGTATATAGGCAAAGGGATCGGATGACATTTTTGGTGAGCCAAGGCGGTTCTTTGGTTAAGAGCGGAATGGAGATGCATGAGGGGATGCGTACTATATATGATGCGACGGAGGCTCTTTCGTTGAAAGTTCGGAACTTTGACGTTTGCCTCACCGCTCAAGCTACACATGTATCTTCTTGCCTTGACCGTCTCTCCACTCTTGAGTACCGCACTAGGCCCGGTTATAAAGCACCCTAGCCTCATCCACCTACCCAAAATGCCTTGCTTTTCTATCCTTGGTTGTTTAACTCTTAAAACTACTAATCCTATTCGGCCCATTTTGGCATGTTTTAACATTGTTCTATTCGGCCCAATGGCAACTAATACTCTATTTTGTGGTTTGTAGTTTTAATTAACATTTACTCTTGATTTTGCTTGGTATAAATCGTTTTATATTGCGTATTTTGCATATCTATTTCTTGCCTTGACATGTGTTATTCTAGTCGTTTCATGTATTTGTTCTTGTTTTTTTTTAATGATGCCAAGAGGGGGAAGAAATGATATGATTTGAGTCTTTACTTAAGCTTGCTCCTTGTCAAGACTCGTTATCTCTTAAATTCTCTCAAGCTATAACTTTGGCTAAGTTGTTTTGTTCTTGCGATCAAAGTTGCTATAACTTTGGAGTGTTTTGTTGAGGGGGAACCATACTTAGTCACATTGTTAAGAAGAACTCTTGAGGAAATCATATGAGACTTGTCATCATCAAAAAGGGGGAATTTGTTGGACCAATTTGATAGTTTTGATAATGACATGTGTTTACGTAATAATATGTTTTACTCGATATATAATATGCGTGTAATTGTGTGCTTTAGTCTTATTATAGCTAGCAACAATTATGAGAAGAAAGATCAAAGTTAGACATAACTTTGATAAAGTCTGTGAGACAAAGTTATAACAACTTCAGGAATAACTTTGGAAGTGAACTTGGAAGTTATAGCTAACAAGGCATAACTTTAAGGAAAATCGCTTCAAACAAGATCTACATCAAACTACACAAGACTCGAGATGGAGGGTCTTTGTGATCAAGATGAAGAGATGATTCGTATACTGAAGATCTTTGTGAAGATTAGATAGTATAGGTCGTCATTCGGTAACTATTCCATTCGAGAGATTTTATGTTCAAAAGTTATAGCTGTAGTCTATGACTTTGGATGATAAAATATTGATGCATGATTTTGGAAATAAAATGTTTTGAAATGTTTTCAAAAGTAAAAGAGTATTTTATATTTATCAATTATTTTAATAGAGAATATATTTATGAGATTCTATTAGTTAGTAATACAACTTATGGGTTGTCATGCTACCTAGGGTTTCTAATATATTCTATCTCAATTTGTTGTTAACCTAATTAGCCCACCTAGTGGTTGAGCCATCTAGGGGTTCGTGAAACCTAGTTTGTGCCACCTAGGGATTCGTGCTCCTAGGGTTTCATGAGCTAGGATCCGGCCTCCATAGGTTGTTTCCTTAATTTACCTAATCTAGGATTCTGCTATATCTTTACAAATAATATTTTGAGAAAAAGATAAATATATTTCTATAAGATAACAAAAAAAACCCCCCAAAAAACAATAATATTTTGACGATAAAGATATTTCTAAACGTAAGCAAATATTATTGTATGATAAGATAAGATCGTTATGAAAATTAACTAGGGTTTTAGATCTACCTATATTCTACTACTATACATACTCATTCACATGAAAATTGCAAAAACAACAACGAAATACACACATTCACACGGCATCTATTTTACTTGTGTTGATTTTCCATAATCGTTTTAAAGCAAACCTTTGAGCAAATATTTATTATTTTTAGAGTTTGTTTTTAAAAGAGTCGTGCATCAATTAGTATCAATCGCTTGAGTGAAATACGTTATTGGATAATAGTACATCATTATAAGCTTACAATTCTTTAACGGGAATCTGTGTGAGTTATATTGTACTTTCTTATTAGAGTAAGATAGTATAGAGTATTTAGCGATACTCACCTTGAGTTATAATCATAGTGTTGATTATACGAGTGGGTTGGTAATTTTTGTAATCCGTAGAAAGGTACTAAAAATTATTAATCGAGAATAGTGGACGTAGGTTTCAACGTGTGAAACTGAACCACTTCAAAAATCGTGTGCCTCTCTCTTATCTCTTTACTTTTCGTTATTTCGTTATTCGCGCTTACTTTGATTAATTAATTAGTTGATTTTAATTCATAAGATCAAATAATTAATTACATATCATATAAATCGAAAAAGTGGGGCTAGTTTTTAATACTCAATTCACCCCCCCTCTTTCGTATTCGATCAATAGACTCTACAATACTGACATAAAGCAATAAAGCAGAAAAGCAATCCTAAAGAGACAATCTTCCTTAATTGTTTTGCTCAGGCTTGTCTTGATTGAAGAGTGGACTTTCAAGCTTGGTTTTATGAACCCAACTGAAGTAGGATGGATCCCAAAACTGTGCTAAAGGTCCCTCACGAATGGTTTGTTCAAAAGGGGAACACTGACAGTGACATTTTAACTACTGTACAAAAGGGCTGAAATTTGGACTGTTGGACTTGGTTCCTAGGCTAACTTTTAATGTGGATGTTTTCTGAAGGAGAAGTCCTGGACAAAACCGTAGGGGATCCTCTCTTGGACAAAGCTCAAGCATAGGTTGGTTGTGTTTAGGTGTAGAAGCTCACCAAGGTCTCTGCCCAAGGTGACTGTGACTGTTTTGTTTGCAGGCTGTTCTTGTTTTGATTGGTGGGGTTGGGGCTGTTTTGTGGGCTGTTTTGTGGCTGTGGAAGGGGTTGGTTGTTCTGGGTGTGTAGTGAAGGTTGTTGTGGTTGTATAGTATGTTGTCATAGCTAGTTATGTAGGCCTCTAAGCTGCTAGTTGTGGAGCTCTGAGGGCCTCCTGACTCTCCTTGACTGTGTTCTGCTGAGTTAGATTGTGTGGTTTGTTTCTGGCCTTGAACTCCTGTTGCAGTTACCAAATGGATATAATTATTAACTTGAAATAAGACTTAAAATAGGGCATGATCATTCCATATAAACTCATGTAGTAACTAAGCAATCAAACCCTTCTAACCAGACTTACAAAAGAGCAATACAAAAGAAGTTTCAACTCGAAAGAAAGATGAGAAATGAGAAACATAATGTGAGATTCTTGTGTTGTGAGTTGTGTATTGTGTTCCTTCAATCCTCTTCTTATATAGGCCTTGGAAAACGCGTGAATTCAGTACAATTAATTAACATCAATTAAGTTGAGGAAGAACAAACGAGAGGCGGCTAGGGGGTTGCGAACGTGATCGGGGATGCATGTACCCAGCTACTATTGCTTTGTGTTCTTTACATGCATCCTCAAGCTCCAAGCCCGATGGGGGACGTGAATTCCACCTTTGAGAACTTATTTGATTGTTCAACCTTGACTTTGATTGAGCCCAAGGCATAGGGGTTGAGGTTAGGGGTTAACTTCTCCTTGACTAAACATTATTCATTTAATTGGTTCTTTGTATGTATGCAGTCCGAATTCATTTATACTTCTTCGGGACAAGGAATATTTCTGGAATACCTTTAGCTTGCCAAGACTCACCTCTTTTAGCTTCATGTTTTATAGGAAAAGGCGCAGAATCATCATATTACCTACAAAACTCATTTGAACACGAGAAATGCCTAGAGAACGACATTAAGTCACATAATCACTCTATGAAGTTCAAATGACATATAAAACCGAGCTAAATCAAGGGATAAAATCATACAAAAATAGAACATTAATCCGCTGGGTTATGGCTAGTGATTTTCCCTTCAGTTAAGGCAAAATTATACAGTCTTGGCTTGTGTAAGGATCATGTCTGTTTTTTGTGTGGTGTGAATAGTTAGACTTGTAATACACTGTATTCCTTTGTATAAGGGGCCTCGGCCGAATAGGGCTTACTCGACCGAGTACATATAGTACTCGGTCGAGTGGAAGCCACTCGACCGAGTGGATTTGGCTCATGTCTTTAGTGGTATTCTGATCTCGTGTACTTGGCCGAGTGATATCGGCACTCCACCGAGTAAGTCGTACTCGATCGAGTAGATGTGGTACTCGACCGAGTACAACGGATTTTAGGGTTAAGTTGGACGGATGAATAAAGGTTAATAAGAGGAGTCAATTTCCTAATTCAGTTTTATGTTTCTTAATTACTAAACCATATTTCTCAAATCCTCTCTAATTCCTCAAGAAACCTTTCATCATCTCGTGTCGGATCTAACCTTTTGCTACATTGATTGATTGCTTGAGTAAGAATCCTTGATTGTGATTGATTGTATTGTATTTGTTATAAACCCTAATCGATTTGGGGGAAAGGGGAAACAAGGGTTAGTATTGATTATGTTAATTGCATGTTTTAAGGAAGTAATTCATAAAAGAAGATTGTTGATATAATGATTGTGATTTGCTGCAGATTTGCGAAAAGGTAGGGTTTCCTACTCAGTATTTGCTTATGCTAATTGATGGCATGAGATTGTTAATTGTGACATGTAATATTTGTTATGTGATGGATGTTGTTGGTCACTGTTGTGACGATGATGGAGATTAGGGAGTTGTTGTCGATGTTACTATGGATTTGCTTATGCTAATTGATGGCATGAGATTGTTAATTGTGACATGTAATATTTGTTATGTGATGGATGTTGTTGGTCACTGTTGTGACGATGATGGAGATTAGGGAGTTGTTGTCGATGTTACTATGTTGGGAGACAGGTCACGCCCCGAGTACGTTCCCGTGGTTATCCCGTCACGTGGGAGTATGTGCATTAATGTTTTGGGTTATCTTGTTGCACTAAAATTATTGAGAAAACAAGCACAAATGAAATAAAATAGGCTATGGTTTAAGACACACACAACTGTTCTGCTCTACTTGTCTTAGTGCTAAAGAAACTGATAGAACCTTAACAAAAGCACAAAGCCAATGGTTGAGGGTTGACGCTTAGTCCCAGCACACAGCTAAGGACTTAGGCTCACTTCCAAGCAAAAATCAAATGAAGTTTCTCAAGCACACAACCAAGAGATGATTGAACAGAAACACGGTTTCAGTTTTGTGTTTACTTCAAATCTGCCTTTCATTCATTAGAAACATGCCTTATATAGGCAATAGGGTTACATATTGAACGTCCAAACACATCTAAGGCTAACATTGCTCCTCAAAAGAAAACAAAACAACAGCTACAAACTGAAATAAAGTAAAACAACAGAAAGGTAGTTCTGAAAATGACAGCCTGCCTTAGTGTTTTGCTGCTGCTTTAATGTAGTACATAGTGGACTTTAGGCTTGGTGTTCTGGTCTAAACTGAAGTAGGATAGATCCCAAAGAACTTTACTGCAGCTCCCTTGAGCTTCCTTGAACAAAAGAGGAAAGTTTGACAGTGACAGTTGAACTACTGCACAAAAGGTTAAACTGGCTGGCTGAGCTTGATCCTTGTGTTTTATTGTGATTCGTGCATTGCCTGGAGAAGAATCCCTAGACAAAAATGTAGTGGACTCCCCCTAGGATCAAGCCTGACCCATGGTTAGATTTGGTTTGCTGTGGAAAGTCACCAAGCACCTTCTGCAAGGAAACTGTGACTGGTTCGGTGAATCTGGTTGTTGCTCATGCTCTTTTGGGTATTTCTTGTAGTTGGGTATGTGTTGTTTTGGCTGAGACTAGGGTAGTGAATGGCTTGGCATTGTTCAATGGCTTAGTGTTGTTCTGATTGAGGTGGGGGTGTGTTGTTAGTGTTGTTCTCAGGACATTAGGTAGCTAGGCATTGTTGTGGTGACATGTTCTTGTTTTGGCTGTTGCTTGGACTGTAAAGAACATTATCATAGCTTGTCATGAGGCTGATTGAACTATTGATACATTGCTTGTTTTGATCCTGGACTGTAACTCCCGTTGCAACCTCCCTTTCTTGAAAAGGATTTGCCCTCAAATCTTCAATTCCCTCATCATCTGATTCTCCATGGTAGGGGCTTAGGTCTCCAACATTGAAAGTCCCCTGGACACCATAGCTTCCTGGTAGGTCTACTTTATAGGCATTAGGACCCAGCCTTTCCAATATTTCAAAGAGTCCATCAGCCCTTGACATGAGCTTGTTCTTCCTCTTGTCTGTAAACCTTTCTTTCCTCAAATGCAGCCAGACAAGGTCCCCTGCTTTGAACTCCTTAGTCTTATTGGGTCCCTTGGCTCTTGCCTTGTACAGTTCATTGGTTTTCTCAATCTGCTTCTTAACCTGCTCATGGATCTGTAGCATCTGCTCAACTCTCTTCTTTGCATCATAGTTTGCCTTGTTTCCTCTAACTGGAGCCAGGTCTGTAGGCATGAGGGGGTTAGTACCATAAACTGTTTCAAAAGGACTTTTACTTGTGTTGGTGGAAGGGGCTCTGTTGAAGGCAAACTCAGCTTGTGCTAGCCTGAGGTCCCAATCTTTCAAGGATTTAGAAACAATGCTCCTCAAGATCTTCCCCAGTGTCTTGTTAGTGACTTCTGTCTACCCATCGGTTTGTGGATGGTGAGAAGTGCTAAATAGTAACCTGGTCTTCAATAGCTTCCACAAGGTTCTCCAGAAGTGGCTCATGAACTTTGTGTCTCTACCTCATGAAGGTACTTGGGCATTAGAAAAACCCAAAGGGCATTACCAACCACTCATAGAGTCCATGTTTTGTTTTATAAGCTGTTTTCCACTCATCTCCAGCTCTTATTCTCACTTGGTGATAGCCCTGCCTCAGATCAATCTTTGTGAACACTTTAGCCCCACTCAGCTCATCCAGAATATCATTAAGTCTAGGTATGGGGAACCTGTACTTGATAGTGATGTTGTTGATTGCTCTGCTGTCAATACACATGCGCCAGGTCCTATCCTTCTTAGGTACTAGTAAGGCTGGTACAGCACAAGGACTGAGGGATTCCCTGACATACCCCGTGTTCAGCAACTCTCCTACTTGAAGCTGGAGTTCTTGTGTGGCCTTAGGGTCACTTCTGTGAGCAGGTTTGTTGGGTAGGACAGCTCCAGGTACTAAGTCAATGTGGTGTTCTATTCCCCTAATTGGGGGTAGCCCAATAGGGAGCTCAGAAGGAAAGACATCACCATAAGCTTCTAGAATAGACTTGACCTCCTAAGGGACATCAACCATGCTTGATCCAGTCTCCTTGGTAAGCAATATATACACAGGTTGTAGCTCACTCAGTTCTTGTATCATTTCTGACTCATTTATCAACATGACTTCCTTGGAAGCCTCACTCATGGGGGGTGGGTTAACCTTTAGAGCAGGGCGTAAAGGTGCTAGAATGATTTTCTTCTTTCCAAACTTAAAAGTGTAGGTGTTGTCTCTCCCATGGTGGGTAGCATCTCTGTCAAACTCCCATGGTCTCCCCAGCAAGAGGTGACAGGCATCCATAGGCAGAACATCACACAGACTTTCATCAACATATCCCTTACCAATTGAGAAAGGCACAACACACTGCTTATCCACTTTAATCTCAGCTCCTTTGTTCAACCACCTGAGTTTGTAAGGTAGGGGGTGGTCCTTGGTGGGTAGAGATAGCTTGTCTATCAGGGTTTTGGAGGCTACATTAGTGCAGCTTCCACCATCATTGATGAGATTACAGACCCTACCCTTAATAGTACATCTGGTCCTAAAGATCTGGTGTCTTTGGTCCTCTTCTGAAGGCTGATGTTGAGCATGCATTACCCTCCATGTTACCAAATTTAAACCAGCATCAAGCTCTATCAACTCCTCACTAGCTTCTACCTCAGGTTCCTCCATTTCATCATCACAGACCAACACCTCATCCTCTCCCCAATGCACTACTTCCAGGGTGCTAAGGGCTCTTTTAGATGGACACTCTCTAGAAAAATGCCCATAACCTTGACACTGAAAACACTTTTTGAGAGGGATAGTTTTTCTTTGGGCTGAATCAACAGTCTTGCCCTTATCAGAGTTGACTGGAGTCTTAACAGGGATCACAGGGTCTCCTATCCTGACTCCCACAAAGGGTATAATGGCAGGGGCTCTAGCTGGTGTCTTATAGGCACTGGAATTTCCCTTCCCTAACTTCTCTACCCTTAGAGACAAGTTGACAGCCTCCTCAAAAGAATATATGTTCTGTAACCTGACCTTACTAGCTATCCTCTCATCCAACCCTTCTAAAATCCTTGCTATCTACTGCTTAGGTTTTTCAATAACCTCACATTGCAGATTGAGTTGTTCAAAGTCCCTTAGGTAAGACTCCACAGGTTTTTGGTCTTGTTTTAGGTGGGTGAGTTTGATGAACATGTCTTGGGTGTAGTCTCTAGATACAAACTTAGCTCTCATTTTCTTTTTTAGTTTAAGCCAAGAATTAACAGGGTCTTTCCCTTCCGTTACCCTCAAGATTATCATATTCTCATACCGCAGTGAGGCATATCCTTTGAGCTTCATGATAGCAACCTTAAAAGCCTTTCTATCAGTGTATCCTTTAAACTCAAAGACTCTTTCTACAGACCTTAACCAATATAAGAAATCATCAGGGTTCATGCTACCTAGAAAGTAAGGAATCTCTACCTTTATGTCTTTGTCCTGATGTCTGAGAAGACTTTGATCTAAGCCATCTGAGTCTGACATTTCATCTTGCTCTACAGGCTGTCTCCTTCTTCCTCCACCATGTGGGAATGGTGCTCTTCTTCCTCGACCTCTGCCTTCCCTCATGTCATTGTTAAGATGACCATCAAGGAGTTCATTCATAGATCTTGTGACTTCCATCACAGTTCTGGTAAGGCCTTGAACTGTGGTTTCAAGTCCTGCAATTCTCTCTTCACTCATGGTTAATTTTGTGTTTTTGAATGTAGCTAGGTAAATGAACTCACAAACCAAAGCTCTGATAACCAATTTGCACTGAAATTATTGAGAAAACAAGCACAAATGAAATAAAATAGGCTATGGTTTAAGACACACACAATTGTTCTGCTCTACTTGTCTGAGTGCTAAAGAAACTAATAGAACCTTAGCCAAAGCACAAAGCCAATGGTTGAGGGATGAGGCTTAGTCCCAGCACACAGCTAAGGACTCAGACTCACTTCCAAGCACACATCAAAGGAAGTTTCTCAAGCACACAGCCAAGAGATGTTTGAACATAAACAAGGTTTCAGTTTTGTGTTTACTTCAAACCTGCCTTTCATTCATTAGAAACAGGCCTTATATAGGCAATAGAGTTACATCTTGAACGTCCAAACACATCAAAGGCTAACATTGATCCTCAAAAAAAAAAGAAAACAACAGCTACAAACTGTTACAAACTGAAATAAAGTAAAACAACAGAAAAGTAGTTCTGAAAATGGCAGCCTGCCTTGGTGTTTTGCTGCTGCTTTAATGTAGTACATAGTGGACTTTAGGCTTGGTGTTTTGGTCCAAACTGAAGTAGGATAGATCCCAAAGAACTTTACTGCAGGTCCCTTGAGCTTGCTTGAACAAAAGAGGAAAGTTTGACAGTGACAGCTGAACTACTGCACAAAAGGTTAAACTGGATGGCTGAGCTTGATCCTTGTGTTTTCTTGTGATTTGTGCATTGCCTGGAGAAGAGTACCTAGACAAAAATTTAGTGAAATCCCCCTAGGATCAAGCCTGACCCATGATTAGATTTAGTTTGCTGTGGAAAGTCCCCAAGCACCTTGTGCAAGGAAACTGTGACTAGTTGGGTGTGTCTGGTTGTTGCTCTTGCTCTGTTGGGTATTTCTTGTTGTTGGGTGTGTGTTGTTTTGGCTGAGACTAGGGTAGTGACTGGCTTGTCATTGTTCAATGGCTTAGTGTTGTTCTGATTGAGGTGGGGGTGTGTTGTTAGTGTTGTTCTCAGGACATTAGGTAGCTAGGCATTGTTGTGGTGATAGGTTCTTGTTTTGGCTATTGCTTGGACTGTAAAGAACATTATCATAGCTTGTCATGAGGCTGATTGAACTGTTGATACATTGCTTGTTTTGATCCTGGACTGTAACTCCTGTTACACTTGTTGTGGCGAGATGGAAGTTCGATGCATGTGGTTGCGGTCCAGGGTCAATAGGTAGTTTGTAGAGTAGGCTGCTAACCCGAGTCTACTGAGGTAACCGCTAAGGTGGCCCTCCAATTCCTCTTCCCTTGTATTTATCTTGTACGTTTGTCGGTATATGCGCATACTGACACCTTACTGTTTTACAAAACTATTGTGATCCACTGGGGGATGGTGAGCAGGTGATCAAAGGTAATCTATAGCGCTGCGTTGGGATGAGGATGAGATCACCATTTCATGTCTAGCTTCCGCTGAGCAGTTCTGGAGTCTTGCATTGACTAGTTATTTATAGTACATTATCGTTTGTTGAGTTTGGATTAATTTGTCAGACGGTATGCCGTCTGTTTGGATTATGTATTTGACATTTCAACTTGTGATTTATTAATAAAGTTACATTTCCTTTGTTACAACCCTCGCGAATGCGGAAAGAAAACATAACAAGCATGAGATATATAAAGCGGAAAATACAGTATTTTAAAAACTTTTATACATGCAAGATAGAAATACGAGGAGTGTCAATAATTACAAAAAAAATAGAATACACTACAAGAGACGTAGTCTCTCAA
>JAIUZE010072366.1:0-25452 GCA_022085475.1 Heliosperma pusillum
TGAGTTCAGGGAAATGTGATCCCGTGGATGCCTTTTAATCATACTTGCCATGTAAACGATGCTAGTGCGTTTCATTTACCGTGAGAGATGTCGTCTTGTGTCATTCTTGAATGCGTGATTTCATGATATTATTCATGGTCATTGCATGATTGGACACCGTCAATGTCTTGGTTTGTGAATGGATGATAATATGTTGGATTAATTGTGATCATCGCATGACTTGACTTGGTTTGTCTGTCGAGTCTCAATCTTATCAATCTTATACCGCTAACGGTGAGATGCAAGCCCTAGTGAGCGTATTCGGTTGCCTAAGAGTGTCTTCCCCGAGTCTTTGAATCACATGATGGATTCGGATTTGTATTCTATATGCTCTTATCATTATTTATCGAATTGCCTATTTATCTTTATCGTATCCACATGTATATCTATATATGCATGCTCTACTTTTGTATTTCCTTATATGTACGTTTAAAGGTGATATGGCTGGGAGAACCCGGAGTTACTCCCCACTGATTGTGGCGTTCATGTTTTTCATGAATGAACAGGTTGCTTGCATGGATGGCTTTTTGCTTATGCTATTTTGGGTTCGGGTGTGAGCTAGCGGGCGGTGTCCCTGGATGAAACACCTCTAGACGTTGTTTAGCTAGTTGCTAATTACTTTGTCTTTTGTTAACACTTTGAGAGACTACGTCTCTTGTGGTATTTTTATTTAGTTTGTAATATTTTGACACTCCTCGTATTTTTATATCTTGCATGTATAAAGGTTTTTAAAATACCGTATTTCCGCTATATAATTCACATGCTTGTATGTTTTATATTTCCGCATTCGCGAGGGTTGTCACAAGACCGAAATGAACTATTCCTTACCCTTCAGACCATGTTTATGTTTATCTTTTAATTCTATCATTGACCGTCGTTGACCGTGGTAACCCGATATCCTAGCTATTTCTCCTATTATATTTGAATTCACTTTCTTCCGTTATTTCTCTTTCCTTCACTACTTTTAGTTTAGAAAACAAACAATCAAAACCCCCATTGGTTACTTAGACAGACTATTAATTAGCGAATAGAATTTCTTTAGTCTCCTTGTGGATACGATCCCGACTTTCTTTACTGCATTAGTTTAGGCTTGTTGGTTATCTTTGATAGGTGTGCGATTTAGCATGTCAACATGTTTTTAGAACGTAACTAATTTACTAACAAACAAAAATGTCAAATTTACCATTTTGATTTATATTATTCATTCGATAGTTTTTTACATAATGTCAAAAACTAATGTATATATACTTGTTGCAGTCTAGTTTCTGTTTTTTAATTATTTGAAATTTTTAGTTGTTCATTTACCCGTGAAACTCACGGAATGTTTTTGTTTGACAGTATGTTTAACTACGATGTGAAATAGTTTGAAAGAAACGATTTTATTATATATTAACAATAATGTTTATGTCGATATAAAAAGTAATTACACTAAAAATTGAGAGAAAATCCAATCACTTGTGTTTATCTTTACGACCAAAACCACGAAAAAAGTAGTGTTCGGAACATATACAATGAAAAGTAATTTTAAATAACTAATGCAATTGATAAAATATATTTTTATAAACATGTTAAATGTGAGATCTTTAAAATAAAAATATTTTGTTGTGAGAATGAGGAAAGCCTCTAGTAAAATTCATATCTATAAACATAGGAACCCATTTATAAATAGTCTGCTCACCATATTTTTTTAGGCAAAAAAATTGATAGATACGGTTTCAAAAAATTATTGAGAGACGACTTAATACCTCTTTTATTGTTAATCGTAATCTAAAATATCTTTTTAGCATCGTACCTATTGTTAATAGTAATATAAAAAAGTGTAATGGTTGTATCTTTAATCGTGATTCGTACCTATATTATTATACGTGTTACCATTTTAACCTTAAAGTTGTAAAGTGGTCTCTCAATAAATTAAACGGAAAAATTACGTGATACCCCTAAACTTTGTCATTTTGCACGTGGTATACATTTTTTTAATTTTGTGCACATAGTAACCTTGAGGTTTGATTTTCAAGTATGACATGCTCTTTTTATCGTTCTTAAAATTTTCAAATGAGCATAAATTGTAAACCAGAAATCAGAATTTACCAAAAAAAAAATTTAAAATTGATTAACTCTTCCAGATCTATAATTTGATCATATAAAAAATGGTCATTCGGAAATTTAAGATCGAGGTAATGGACGATTTTAGGTTTCGTGAGAAAAAAACCTTCGAAAATGTTAGTCGACAATTTTTTTTTTTCTCAAATCGTAGATTATGATAAGAAAATGTTTTTAGGACAAAAAATTGGCCAAATCGGAATTCCGGTGCAAGGGTTATGCTCAATTTAAGTTATTTAAAGCGACAAAAAGGACACGTTGTGCATAAAAATAAAACGTGAAAGGTGACATGTGCACAAACTTAAAATATAGGGTACCATGTCAAAAATGACAAAGTTAAGGGGTAACACGTGAAATTTCCGTAAATTAAATACAAAGTATATGATATAGTATTACTCGATTATTCATCTTAAACACTATCAAGTAGACATTAAACTAATCCGCATTATACAAAAGGTATGCTTCAATACTCATTCGGATTATAAATTATACACTACTACTACTTTGAATTTTTATTTGATCTTTTCTTTTGAAAGTTCCAATATTAAATAAACATAAAATAAACGAACTTCAATGTAATCTATTTTATTGCGAGTGGAGACTTGTGAGTGCGATGGTTAGACCATT
Source organism: Heliosperma pusillum (assembly GCA_022085475.1). NCBI lineage: Eukaryota > Viridiplantae > Streptophyta > Magnoliopsida > Caryophyllales > Caryophyllaceae > Heliosperma > Heliosperma pusillum. Next base: position 2,767 of record JAIUZE010072366.1, read on the forward strand.
TTGGTTTAGAAAAAAACGATGACGGATTTTAGCAAATAAATGAATACGATACTTACATACGTTAGGCCTACGTTAAATTTATTTGAGCAACTATGAGTAATCCAAATTACACCTGTATATTAATTTCTTACCATAAGATGACTCAAATTCTACATAGATAAGAATTTTACAAATATGTGTTACCTATTACTTATTTTACTAAATGTGGAAAAAAAAATACTATGATAGAAGTAATTCGTTTTCCACAGGTATAAGCGATCTTACATGGCATTAGCCACCACTCCTCTTCAACACTCCATTTAATCACACACAACCTTCCCATCATATTTCCCATTAATTAAAAAAAAAATAGAAAGAGAGAAGGATTGGAGAGAGAAACCGAGAAGACGAAGAAGAAGAAGACGGGGGGAGCATAAGGAGGAGGATCTAGCCTTAGTACCAAGATCTTCACTTGGTGAGAAAGTTTAAACCACCATTTTATGTTTATTCACCTTAAGAACACCTATTCATTTAGTTTAAATCATATTCCCTCCAAATAACTATGTTGTTCCCTTTTCTTTTGGACACAAGGATTACGAAAATCAATTTGGACCACACAAAACACACTACCCCACATTCAATTAAATTTAGACCACACAACTACTCACAAATAAGGAAAGAGGGAACATCATCACACTTAGCTCAAAACAGAAAGAGGGAACAACATGATTAATTGGAGGGAGTATAACAATAATTAAACAAGTCTTCATTCATACATGCATAAACCTAAGCAAGTAATAACCATTAAAGAGTTAAAATCCGTAGATTAATATTGAACAGAATAGAAATAAGACTTAAACTCGATATTTTAGTTTGAAAAAAATATATGTTGTACCTTCTGATATTTTTAAAACACTCAAAAAATTTCATAGTCATTGTATGAACCATTTAAAAATGAAAAATATAATAGTGAAACATGATTATGTGTAACTCGGATTTGCATGTCTCACTTTATGAGTTCTAAAAGTACATCTAAAGAACGAAATAATGTCTCATATTTTAACACAGTAATCTCCTTTGAATTTGAAACATATTAGGCACCGAAATCGACCTATTTCATCTTCTTAAGAAGAATTTATGCTCTGATACCACTTTGTAAGACCCCATAATTTTTTTTATTTAAAACAGCATCTTTTAAGTAAAACTCGGATCATGGATGTGTCACAATTAAACCAAATATATTAGTAATATCCAAATTATGAAATAAAATGGGTGAAAGTCTAAGTAAATTAAAGTAAAGGAATTTAAATCTGATTATAACCAAATTAAAGTTTGCGGAAGCGAAATAAAGTTCAATAATCCAAAATAAAATAAAGTCTTTGAGCATTATCTTCAATAAATCGATTAAGCGCGCTCTCCCAATCATCCCACGACTTAATTTCCTCGAGTACATGTCACGCGATATGCTCACACAATCGTGGACATAGCAGGTCCAATTGAGGACAAAAAAAGAGGGTCAACTATTATGTTGAGTAAGATAAACAATCCAATGGATGAAAGTAAAGAATTTTAAATGATAATTCAAACGCTATTAAAAGATAAGATATAATTGCGAAGTTCCAAAGATAATAAGTAAATCCGAATTCAAAAATAACATGGCATTCAATTTCTCGTAACACTTTCGTTTCGAAGAAAACATTTCTTTCGTTCAATTGGTAAGTAATGGATAAAGGCCGTATGGAGAGGATCCCCTCGCCCTAGCCCGGATAAGACGGGGTTCTCCAAACCATGTACTAAACTGTCTTAAAATCTCGAGTGTGCACACCCCTCAATGAGCCAACCCCATAGAGGAAGACTAGAGCACGGGGTTTTGATACACTAACCCCCACCAAAAGCTCTGTATAGGAGGCCCCTTAAAATTAGGGAACAACCTACCCCTCTACCAAAACCGTTTCAGAATCCAACACAAAACCCATTTTTCTTAAATCCAACATATCATATTCGAGCGATCAAAACGGTTTTGGTTTTAAATAAAAATCTTCTCATTTTGTTTCAACACATTTCTTGTTTCCAAAAATCAAATAAAATCATTCATCACATTCATACCATCAAAATAATTCATCATGAACAACCATTTTAATCAAAGCAATATAGTTCAATATTTGAAAAGAAGTTTGACAATGTAAAAGTAATGTACGGACGAGTGTTTCCCTTACCTTACAATTATGTTGATGAGTGGTTATTAAAGGGCTTCTTCTATGAATCCCGAGTCTACAATATATAATAAAAATATCAATTACTAATGTACCCAAGTCGGTTCTTAACTATCTTGTTAAACATTACTTGATTCATACGGTTTCTATTATGTTAAGTTCCTTTAACTAACATCCCACTCTATAGTCTATAAATATGACTTAAGCATAAGACCAGAATGTATACGAATGATTTATTAACTTTTTTATTGTTAAGTTTAGTCATTAAGCATACATGCAATAAGATTATACAAGTTATATTAAATATACTACCCTCCATGATTTTTCAATCAGGAAGCAGTAACTTTAAACTGTCATATCTCCCTCGTTACTAATCATTTTGAAATGTGGTTAGTGGGGTTGGATTGCTTGAGATGTCCTCTAATTTTAATATATGAACGGCCAAAGCCTAAAAAGATCTCTACGTTTTACTAATTTACAGTTTAACAAAATATGTCCAAAAAAATGAGTCTTAATATGTTATTGGGTGGGAAATGCTTTTAACAAATCGTAATGCCAAGATTCGAAAGTCTAAAATGCTCTACTTTACTAGTAGTTTAACATATTAAAAGGTAGGGTGTTAAAAAATTTAATAAGTATAGTTTCAAAAGCCTTTATGTAGATGACAAGTTTTCACTAGTAAAACTATTACACTTAATTATCTCGTTTTTTCCAAATTATAGAAAGTACTTGTAAAAATCATAATAAATAGAAAACATCATATGTTAAGGCGAAATCAGTTTGTGTAGATTCCTTTGTGAGTCTACTAACTTTAATCACTTGTAGGTCTAAATCTAAAACTGGGTTCAAGATGTCTAAAATCATGTTTTTTCAGAATGTGTCGGATTTTGAGTCATCAAAAGTATCACTGAATAAATGTTTCTTAAGTAGATGAAATAGGTCGATTTCAGTGCCTAATTCGTTTTAAATCAAAGGCAATTACTGTTTTAAAATATGAGTCATTAATTCGTTCTTTATATGTACTTGTAGAACTCATAAAGTGAGACATGCAAACCCGAGTTACACAGAAACAGGTTTTACTGCTATATTTTTCATTTTCAAATGGTGAATGAAATGACTATGAAACTTTGTGAATGTTTTAATATTATAAGAAGGTAAAACATATATTTTTGTCAACTAAAATATCGAGTTTAAGTCCTATTTTATTCTGTTCAATATTAACCTACAGATTTTGACTCTTTAATGGTTATTACTTGCTTAGATTTATGCATGTATGAATGAAGACTTTTTAATTATTTTTATATGATTTACACTAAATGAATAGGTGTTCTTAAGGTGACTAAACATTAAATGGTGGTTTAAACATTCTCACCAAGTGATGATCTTGGTGATAAGGCTAGATCCTCCTCCTTATGCTCCCTCCTTCTCCTTCTTCCGGTTTCTCTCTCTAATCCCTCTCTCTTTCTATTTTTTTTTAATGAATGGGAAATCTGATGGGAAGATATTGTATGCGATTCAATGGAGTGTTCAAGAGGAGGGCTGGAAAAATAAAAAGGAGGCATAAGGAAGGGGGGGCGGGATGCATGCATGGGGAAGGGGAGTTGTTCTCCTTCCTCATTGGTCCAATTAGTGTAGGGTGGTTATAGGATCTTAGGTGTAATTATAGTTAGGATTTGTTGGGGTTGAGTCGGGTTTTCGTGACACGGAAAACGATGCACGAGACGGTGTTTCATGAAACTTCAAAATGCAACACGACTTACCCAATATCGACACAAGGGTTATATATTATTCTCTTATTTTAGCAAGGGTGGATTAATTCAACGAATGTATTTTATTATTAGATTCTCTTAATGTTTGACGATACTATTAATCGACTCAAGGTTGAATACAATTCCCAAATTAGTGATAGTTGTATCGTTACTAATTTTCCCATTTTATCTCTTATTGATTTTAGCCTTTTAAAATACTTTATTATTATTATTATTATTATTATTATTATTATTTTTAAATTTCCTTTTTTATTTTATTGAAAGATTTTACGGGTATTACAATCTACCCTCCTTAAAGACAAACTTCGTCCTCGAAGTTTAAAACTACCCTTAACAAGCAAGCAACTAGCGAACCACCATTTTAGTTATGTGGGGACATAATGCAAGTATTACATCCTACTTCCCTTAAAGAACGTTACGTCCTCATAACTAAATAATTACCTCAAATAGCTCTGGGTATTTAATTTTCATGCCTCCTCGGCTTCCTAAGTGGGCCTCCTCGGTGTCATGGTTCGACCACAGCACCTTAATTATACATGTCTCTCCATTTCGGGTTTTTCAAACTTTCATATCCAAGATTTTAACGGGTCATTCTTCGTAAGATAGCGAGTCATCAAGTTCTAGTACTTCGGTTCTAAAACATGCGATGGGTCGCTCAAGTACTTACGGAGCTGTGAAACATGGAAAACATTATGAACGCAATCCAAGGATGGTGGTAACGCCAGACGATATGCTACCTCTCCAACACGCTCCAATATCTCACATGGGCCTATGTACTTCGGGCTTAATTTTCCTTTCTTACAAAATCGCATGAATCCTCTCATTGGTGAAACTCGCAACAAAACTTTGTCTGCTACTTCAAACTCAATGCTCCTCCTGTGAAGGTCGGCATAGCTCTTTTGTCTATCTTGGGCTGCCTTCATCTTTTGTTGTATCACTTGGACTTGTTGGATCATTTCTTGAATCATATGTGGTCCAAGTACAACACTATCTTTGAAGTTGTTCCAGCATACAAGGCTCCTACATTTTCTTCCGTATAAGGCTTCAAATGGTGTCATCTTGATACTAGCATGGTAGCTGTTGTTGTATGAAAATTCAATTAGATCAAGCATGTCCTCCCACGAACCCTTGAATTTTAGAGTGCAAGCTCTAAGCATGTCCTCCAAAATATGGATCGTCCTCTCAGTTTGACCATCGGTTGGGGGGTAAAATGCGGTACTCATCTTTAGCTTGGGCCCAAAAGACTCTTGTAGTTCTTGCTAGAATCGGAAAATGAATCTCGAATCTCTATCTGAAATGATACTACTCGGAACTTCGTGTAACTTTAGCACGTGTCTCATGTAAGCCATGGCGAGTTCTTTCTTGTTCCAGGTATCCTTCATTGGTATAAAGTGTATGTTTCTTAAACTCAATATTAGACTCTTCTAATATCATTATACATTTAGTTTACTCTTAAACTAAATAGATCTTATGCATGCATAACAAATAAAAACAAAGAAAGGAAGAAACATTGTTCCTTACATTGGTTTGAACAATATGGGCACAATATTTGGACACCTTCCAAATATTGTTCTTGAGCTTAAATAATAATGATGAATTCCAAGTTCTTAATATAAGAACACTCCTCTAAGTTTCACCCAAGACAAACCTTTTAATCTCTACTAAAATACTACACTAGTATTAAAAGTAGTATCCCTTAAAATAAATCTACTAACCTCTTATTACTATACTAGTAATGTTATTAGAAAAATATGAACTCTAAGATGAACTTCTTAAGTTATAGAGAGAAGTTGGAGAATAATAAGAGAGATAAGTGAATTTTTGCATAAGTGAATTATAATGAGATAGAGTATCAAATAAGAAGGAAAAATTTCCTTCTTACTCATGCTCATGACCGACCCCTCCTAGGGTAGTGGGTGCATGCCTTTGCTTTTTGTCTTAACAAGAAAGTAGGCTAGCTAAATTTAGGCTTTAAGTTAATCATTTTGTCTAATCCATATTAGATTAATAATTAAAATCCAAGTGCCTCTTATAACCCATAAAAACCGGTGCACCATGTAAAAATGGGTGTTCATTTTATTTTTACATTTTGTCATTTGTCACATATGTGACATGTGATTTGTAACATGTAATTTTGCTTATAAAAGTGCATTTTAACCAATTTAAATGCAATTTCATAACAAATAATTAGACTTAACAATTTAAGTCACATTTTATAATTACATGTAAATAAAATGGGTCATCTCATATTTGGTTAATATAATCTACAACAATTTGTAATTATAATCAACCAATTTGGCTTATCTCAAATGTTTCATAAACATAATGCATTCTTAGTAATATAACAATTAAATTACTAAAATGAATCTTATTTAATCATATTACAATAAGATATAATTCTCACTCACAATATAAACTTATTTCAATTTAAGGGATTAATTAATTTGTATCACTATACAATTAATTAATGTATATGATCAGGGGATTGTCCTTTAGGTGTGACCTCAAGGGATCAACTGATCACCACCGTCATACGACAGTATCGTCAAACTCAATTGAGCCAATCTTTACCGATTTATGTTGACCAGTTGACTATAATATTCATCATCCCTTTTGTATTCTTATTATTGAGATTTAATTATTTGATCGCACTATTGTTGAGGACACTTACTCCAACAATCTCCCACTTGTCCGAGACAAGTGTGCGTCACCAATTCTCTTGTCCTATTACAATCTCCCACTCAATGCAAGGTGTCTTGCAGGTCGTACTTGCATTTGATCATATCAAGAGTGGTTTCCTCGGTCTGGAGAGTAATTGTCTGACCAGAATTATCTGTCATAGATACCTTCCGAGCGTGGCCACGCATTTTCAGCTTACTCCTCCTCGAGTGGCCTTGAGATTTAAAACAACCCTGACAAGAGGTGGACAATTCCTATCGCAATATTCCCTTCGAATAACCACAGCTCATTATGACCCAAAAGATGCTCATTTGACCCTAGTTACGAAGGTCGTAGAGTGTAAATCAAAGTCACTCTGAAACTGCCACCTTAGGCGAACAGTCTTTAGTCAAAGAATTGACTCAAAAGAATACTAGTAGCTCTTGCCACGACCAGGCTACAAGAATTGCCAGAATTCTATAAGCGGTCACTGCCTGACAGATTGTCCCTTACAGTCTGTCTATGTCTTCGATTGGTCATCCCTTATGACTCTATGACACTTGAACTTGCCATCAATCGCATCACACTCTAGTCACTTGGAGACGTTACCTCATATACGCAACTAGGGGCCAATGCTATGTTAATCCAGTCCACTTTAATGGAGTCCAAAAATTGTCTCTACAATCCATTTGGATATGGTCGGGTGCGGACCTGGCAGGCATGTTGGTCTCACAAAGCACAAAACTGAGTTTATGAAACTCAAACGATAAATGTGATTATCATATATGAACAATCAACACAATGTTACTGTTTCATATCATATAATCTAAAGTTTATTTCGTCCATGACAACTCATGATGATCTTATTAAATGCAATAAAGGCTTGGGCAGTGAATATACCATATATTCATTTATTCCAACCTTGTGAATTGCTTTTTCCTTCCATCCAACGTTATTCCTAATAACATGAATTTATCTACGTACATATCTAGATCTCTATCTAGTGTTGGGCTCTTTAACTTGAAAGATGCTCCCACTCGTTATCATGATAACTGATAGGTATTTAGGTGAAATGAGCTACCATTAGCTCCCTGTATGCCACCTTATCCTTATCATAATGTACTAGGTCTCTATTTGTAGATTTATAATGATTGATTCTTCAATAATCCTTTTAGTTATTCGCTTCTTGTATAACAAAAGTACGCCTAGGATTCGGATAAATCCTTATAAGTTTGGAAATTTGGGTTTGTGTGTGTAACCTTTACCACCTATCCCAATTATTTCAACCAAACACAAGAATGAATCCCTAGTCCTCCTTGAGAACTATATGGATGTTCTTGTAGGCTATCCAATGACACTCATGTGGATTGATTTCTTATTGGCTTGTCATGCTCCCAGCATACAATACATTTAGGTTCGTTCATGTAATGGCATACATGATCGGTCTCATGTGATCAACAACTCTTAGGTTCAGTGGATGACTATGACTCTTTCATAGTGATCCCACTTTCATCAACATGATTGACCTATTTAACTTGTTGAGATAGATAAAGGCTCTTATCGATATAAGTCACTTTTCCAAATGCCAAAATAAAATCTTCTATTCCACAATAGATTTTGATTTTAGTATACATGTTGCCCTCTTTCATCCAACATTAAAATCCAACCATTCCTTTCAAAAAGGTAATATGAATATGTCACTCTCAATTAGTGAAACGTCATTCACGTGGAAAACAATTTCTCCCACTGAACTTCATGTCTTTACATGATAACTTAAACTCCCACTTAACTTCATGTCTATACATGACTTTAACTCCCACTGAAATTCATGTCTGTACATGACTTTTTGACAATTCGAGTGAAACCCTTCTTATATCTTATAATAGAAAAGATCATCATAACCTCTAGGTAGATACATACAATAGGCTTGTGTCATGTACACATCCTATTCCAAATCCCTATTTGGACATGTGGTTTTGATGTGTATCTTGTACACACCTATTATGAGGTATTTCATTGATGATTTGGATCTAAGCATAGTTATGCATTAACTTGGCTTTTGTAGACATCTACATGTCTATCCATGCAACTATAATTGGACACTTCCAATTAAAACATCTTCAAGTTTATAGAATGATTTTGGACAACTCCAAATATGTCATTCATTTGCATAGATTCTATTTAGCTTCATAAGTCTCTTTTAGAAAATCAAAATTCAAAATTTCTAGGTACTTCCACTTCATAGATGATAATCTTATTATATCAAGAACATTTTCTTTTGGTCTCGTCACTAGTCTAAGGATTCACCTAAGAACGCTTTTTTTGGTCTCCTCACTAGTCTTGAGTCTAACCTAAGAACATTTTCTTTTGGTTTACTCACTAGTTTCTAACTAGTTTCTCGTTGTGGCTTATTTTCTACCACTCTATCTTTAGAAAAATACAACTATTTTCTTTAAAGACAGCCTTATGAGCCACAAACAATTTGGTACGCTGACCGGGCCACAAACAAAGATAATTTACCCAGACTAGGCTAATAACAAATTAATGTAATTAGGGAAGTAGGGGTCGATCCTCAGGGAGATGGTGTTTCCTATAGAATGTGAAATGTCTCGCAATTTGGTCTTATCTAATGAATATCTGGGTTTTGGGATTTTGATGTCTAAACTAATATAAAGCATAAATGAAAACAAAATAAAAACAAATGAAAACAATAAAGCAAGTAATGAAAAGCATCTAGGGAAATAGGTTCACACATGTAGATTGACATATTGATGAAATTGGATATGGAACATGCAAATAATTCATTGTGAGTTCGTAAGAATGATGTGTTCATTACAATCATAGATCAGATGGTCTAGCAGGCTTTTTAGGCGATTTACTAGGTCTCAATCTACCATGGCATGCTTTGTCTATTCAATTCGCGCATCTCTACCTTGGAAAAGAATTCCATTTTAGTCGATGATTTCCGGCCAGAAGTCGTTAACTATCGTTACAATCCAAACATGCATAGACACGACGTTTTAAAGGCACAATTTCTTTTATCCAATTAACATCTTTTAATCAATCTAACATGGCTACCCTACACCCTAGAAAGGTGACTACTCACACTAGTAGAAAAACTCCCTATTGCGTCTATTGATATACGTCGGTTCTAAACAACACGACGCAAAAGGTCCCCAATTTTGGGGGGCATCCTTCTAGCCAAGTTTTTGTGTCCATTCTTTTGAGAAAGAGACGAATATAATCTTACTTTTTGCGTCGGTTATACCATAAACTGATGTATTTTATCAAAAACGTCTGTCCAGGTAGCGTAACTGATGTATTTGAGCGAAGCTTTTTGCATCAGCTCTAATTTACACCCGATGCACTAGACTTTTTATAGCGCTTTTATTTTAAACCGATGCAAAACGTTTGTATTGAAAAAAAAAAAATTAACCATTCCTATAATACACAGCCTTATACTTGCCCAATACCTAACAAAACCTTTATCTCCCAAGTTGTTGTTTACTTAACCACCGCAAAGCCTACGTTGTTTTGTAGTCGCACCATCACCGTGCCCTACTAATGCTACCGTCGCACCACTATCACCGTCCCTCCTTGCAGTCTTCCTTTTCGTGCTTTCAGGTTCAAGCCCTATTGAACAAAGAAGTGTGCCCTGCAGAATTCGTCACACAATTAACACTGTGTGCGTCATCCTTCTGGCGTCGCTCCACCACCACCGTCGCCGCACAAACATTATCTACTGTTGTACTGCCGCTAATCAAGTATGTTCATTGTTGTTTATTGCATTATGTTTATTATTTGAATGTAAATTAATTTGTGTGTTTATCAATTCATTGTTAGTTGTTCGTCTTTATCGTATTGAATGGTTACGGTGAGTAGCAGTTTATCATCTTGAATCACCCTATACGTTGAATTGAAGGCACACTCGTCATCTATTGACACAATGCCTTGAATCAACTTGCTATCAATGTTCTTTCTCCGTGTAAAAGCTCCCTGGTTGTGGTTAATGTTACTGTCATGGAAATAAATCCACATGATTATTCTGATTAATTCTAATGTTAACTACTATGCTCTTGGCAAAACTACAGAGTAGTATAATCTTCCTAAATCATTGCGTAACATAAAACTAGTATTAGACATGAGTATATATGATTGCTTGATCAATTTGCTATCACCAAAGAATCCTCCCAGACTTCCTTTGTATAGTGGCTAATAATAAAAAATATGAACAAAGACATTACACTAGACAAAAAGAAACAGTAGGCAATATCCTAAAATTGCCATGAAACTTAACTTTAACAAACTCTATACCACATTCTTCCGGCTAGTTTCTGTATCATATTTCTAGCTAATGCTAAGCTTGGGCTCAAGTGTTTCGACTACAATTCCTTCAAAATCATCCAAGTCATGGGTATTTATGAAAACCACCCTTTATAATGATAAACAATAGTAGATTATACATACAAAAATAAAGATTGCATGAAGTGATTGATTTTTCTGATAATAGCTTATACATAAATTGAAAAGTCGAGGAATAGTGAGGTGGATGGAGAGAAACGATGAGGAATAGATTAAATCATGGTTAGATATGGTCTAATAATAAACAACACAAATTCTCATTTGTGACGGGGTGACCCGTCGTAATTTTAAGACGGGTCAAGCACCCCTCACAAAGAGGAAGTAGGGGTATACTTGCACTTTGTGAGAGGGCTTGGCTCGGCTTAAGCTTGCGACGGGTTGCTCCGTCGCAAGTGAGACTAGCTGAATAAAAACAATATGCAGTAGAGCTTTACAATGGTAAAACAATTCTAGCGACATAATTCTATATATATGATGTCCCCCAAGATTTTTCTTCTCCCTAACCCCGACTTCGCCTCTGTATAATATTTGCATCCAAGTCAGATTTGGTTTTTAAATAAGACTGTCTTTTGTTGTGTGAAAGCTTCGAAAATGAAGTTTAAAGTAATTAACTGATGTGATATTAGTTAGTAAAGATAGACATAATTTTCTATTTCGTTGTCGTTCAAATCAAAGTCCAACTATATAATGATATAATCTCTCATGTGATATCGTTTGATCAAAGAGCCATGTCTAGTGCTATCAATTTTTAATACACAATTGTTAAGTTTTATGCTATGCTACTTATGAAGTTGATAGTCTTATATGTAAAGCTTACCTTTATATACTGATATACATATATACATGTTGCAGGAAGTTTTGGAGTTGAGATCATTTTCATTGCCTAAAAGAAATGAAGAGGTCAGTTCACTCTCATAACACAATTTTATATTGTTATTTGCATTTGCTTTACTTTTACCTTTATTTTTCATGATAAAATTTGGACCGTAAGATCGTTATAAGAAAAAATCTCAACCATTTATAAGAGTTAGCCTCTCCATTTCTTAAAAAGGAAATGGAGAGGATCCTAATTGGAAGTTTTGTTATTGCATTAAGGGGCCGTTTGATTCGAATAATTGGAATGGAGTGGAATGTATTCTAACTCCAAGGTGGTATGGAGTTAGAACCCCATACCTTTTAATGTTTGTTTGGTTTGATGTTTGGAATGGATTTTAAATGTCATTAATATTGTTTGGTTCACATATAGAATGTACTTTAAATTATTTTGTTTTCTTCAACATAGATAACAACTACAATATTATTTATAATTAAAATTAACTAGTGGAGTACAAGAAATAACAACAACAAAAACCATATGACTCTATAAAAATTCATTTAACGTGTTTATATAATATGAAGACATCAATATATTCTAAAACTCAAAAAAAAATCCACATAAAATGTTAATGAAAAATACGATAGTCTAAACAACATGTATATTAACGGCATGTACATTAAACTATGAGATAAATGAAAAAACGAATGATGATGAAGTATAGCACAAATTCTCATTTTTAACAGAAATAGTCATCGCAAACTTGCGACAAGTCAAGTATGATTAAACATGTATATGATAGCTATGTATGATTAAACATAAAGAGAAAAAATTGTGATGATATACATTATTATTATTACCCATAAAGAAAAAAATCTTTAAAAAATTTTTTTTAAAAAAAAAAAGAAAAAAAAAAGTGACAAAGGAGTTCATGGGAGATATGGAGAATAGTTGAATAACAAGTACAATTTTTTTTCTTTTTTTTTCTATGGATGTGTGGGAATGGATTTAGAATCATGGGGTGAGACTATGGTATGAGATTCCAAGGGGTTGGAATGGATTTAAAACCCCTTAGGATTCAAACTCCATTCCAAAAAGGGTCAACCAAACACTTGAATGGATGGAATCCATTCCAATCCATTCCAAATGTGCCAACCAAACACCCCCTAAGTGACATCATAAATGTTTGTCATCTGCACTTGTGTTATACGATTGATATCTTAGCTTGCTTATTTTTGGTTTTGTCTTTTTTGTTTTAGATCGCCTAAAATGAGTGTGTCGTGAAATGGATGTATGCCATAACCTTCTACTACTCTAAATGTAAGGAGACAGACATTGGGGAGGTAATTCAATCTTCATTTAACTCTTTTCAATATCTATTTTCTTTTTTCAATTAATTTTCTTACTATATACTGATTTTGAAAATGCAGAACATTGCAAATTCAACCATGTCAATTCAACCAAATTCAACCACGCAAATTCAACATTTAGTATATATAAGCTTAGTAAGTAAGACGTTTGTGAGATTATTTATACATTGGATTGTATTTGTAACGTTAGTTGGGTTGAATGAGATGTTTGTTTTACATGTAATGCATAAGTGGTAGGTTTTTAAAGTTTTGTATTCGGATGGTTTGTTTTATGGCGATGTGCTGCCGGGATTTCGGTAGCAATTTTCAATATATATATTATAAAAAGGCATTGATGAATTGCATAGAAATGACGCAACTAATTAATAGAATTGGTGCAAAAATGAAATGTCAATTGCATCCGTTCCTACAATTGACGCAAATGATAATTAAAGTGCATCGGTTCTTGAAAGAAATGACGCAAAAAGGTAAATAATTTAGCGCGAAAATAAAATGTCAATTGTATTAGTTCCAACAAATGACGCAAAACGATAAAGCAATTGCATCGATTTTGGAAGAAAATGATGCAAATAATCACTTTTTTGCGTCGGTTGTACAATTTATTGAGTCAGTTCATTGGTAAGAAATAACGCATTTGGTACATTTTTGCGTCGCTTTCAAAACAACAACCGACACAAATGTTAACCTTATTGCGTCAGATTAACAACTGACGCAAGAGCAAATACGACCCCTCAAAAAACGTCATGCCAAAACCGACACAAATACCCATTTAGAACTGACGTGATAGGGGTTTTTTCCAGTAGTGTCACTCATGATAATGTCTAAATCTAAATTGATATTAACAATGAAAACTATGATTGACATGTTTATTTGATTTTGACTTTTTTATATGGCGATAATAACGACGCTAATTGACAATCTAGGAAATGAAATGACGATTATAACAACACTAAAACGAATCTAAGACAATATGGATAGAAAATAACAATCAAATGGAAAACATAAAGACATTTAAACAAGGGATAAAACAGAAATACCTATATGACGATCAATGACGATAATGATAACAATAATAGAAAATCCTTGCACATAATAAACGATCCACCAATTACAACGCTTGAACCAGACAAAGGAGATTACAAGGATGAAATTCTTATTGATCTAAACTAATGTTTTGATATGGAAAGGACAAAAATAAACTAAAAACTAAAGACTAAAGAAGAAGAAAATGAGAGAAGGGAGGCTAGTTCCCCCTCCTCCTAATCTAAGGAGGAATGTAAGAAGAGAAGAGAAGAGGATTGTAAGATGGATGATTTGAGAAGAGGGGCTAGAGCATCTATATATAGCATTAGGGTTTCGTGGAGAAGAGGTCGAGCATTAAACACATAGGACAAAATTAGGAAGTTGACGCCGTTTTCTCGAAGCAGCACACTTACCCGATCAGGTACACACTTACCCGATCGGGTAAGTTGTCATCTAGAACCTTTTGACTAACGTTTCATCTCCCTTTGCTTTGACTTGACTTCCAACATCCCCCTTGACCTCTTCAATCGGGTTTGTTGATAGGGTTTGATGTAAAGCGATGATTTCTTTCGCCTAATTGATTGATCTTCCGACAACTACGAAACTGTCTTTGCTTCTTCTCTCTTTAGAATTAGTGAACCTTCTTGAAATGCCTTTCACTTGGTCAAGCTTGTTTCTTCAAATCGTCGGGTTCTAGGCAAATGCTCGGGAATATAGAAAAAGGGCGTAGAAACGTCACTTTCCCTACAAAACAGGTTAGAACACAGGAATTCGCCTAGAAGATGATATTAGCTCATAAAGTGGCTTAACAAAGCACAAATGACATACAAAACCGAGCTAAATTGGGGGTTAAAACCATTTAAATATTCACTTATCAAACTCCCCCAAGCTAAACCTTTGCTTGTCCTCAAGCAAACATAACAAACAATACCAGGAAAAGGTTGCGAGCGTTGGCTACTACACCATCAGGAAACAAATCTCAACGTAAAACCTTGAAAACATAATGAATCATAACCCAAAAACAACGTGGGCAAGAATGATACATAAACATGGCTGAGGTTTACATAACGGCGTAGCACAAAGAATTTCACTATAGATTTTCGGCTCTTGCATGATCTTTTTGACAAATGGACTCTCACGGCACTCTCGAACACTCATGTATATATAAGATGATTTCTTTATATGTAAATGTTTTTGAGACACTCACCTATGTACGACTTATGAAAATGTGTCTGCAGTCTAATATGGTAAACAATTCAAAACACAAGTCAAAGATCACAATGCACATAGAAAAGAAGCCGAAACAATGAAGAAGGCTTTGGGAAATGGGTGAAAGGTGGACAAACAGTTATGGTCATGTGAAGATTAGAATGGGCTAGCAACTGACCAATGATAAATGGATACTCAATCCAAACTTTCGGTTAATTCCCAAAAGACGAAAAACGAAGCCAGAAGTAACGGATTGGCTTATTACACACGAAACACAAGGGTAAACTCCTTCTATTGATTGTATTAACATTTTGAGGAGATACTCACAACTTCTTTTATTTATTTTTCTTTCTTTTTCAATTTCTTTTCTTTTTTTTTTCAATTTCATTTTTTTTCTTTTCTTTTCTGAACATAACATTGCTTCTTAAACATTTTGGTTCTTCCAAATTAACTTTGGCATATGAGAACAAATCTTCTCAAAAGAGCACCCACACACCATAGTCTAGCTACTAGCTCAAAAGGTAGGCAGTTTTTGTATGTAGCTATTATTTTTGTGAAGCATTTGTATGAAGGGGCAAATTTGAGGGATAATTCAAAGTGAAAAAGGCTTCAAATCTTTAGTGAATCATGAATGCAATGCTTATAGGAATGAAATGAGAACTATACTTATGCGTTTTGACATGACACACATCATAAGGAGAACTACACACACCTAAATGAGACTGGGTATAGATGTACCAGTCTAAGGAGGTTCTACCTTACAATATATGTAACTTGCCAAGTGTCAAGATCAAGCGTACTCATCTATAGATTCATTTCATGCCTACTGTGTACAAGACTTCCCCATGTATGCATAATTCAATGAATATTGAATCATTATCTTTTGAAAGCTCTAAGTTTGGGAAATGTAACATGATAGCATAGTAAACAAGCAAGCAAAGCATGAAAAGCATTCAATAATGTTCATAAATTTTTAAATTTTCTCAAAAATCTTCTCTTTCTTTTATTCAAAATTTGAAAAATGATCAACTAAAATGCAAAATGGGAAAATGCAATCCCTCCCCCAAGCTAAACATCACATTGTCCTCAATGTGAGCACAAAGACAAAATATGCAATGAGATGCTTAATGGGGAAAAGGAAAAATGAAAGAAGAGTGAGGCTTACTAGTCAGCGCGGACTCCTCCAAGCTAGTTTTTTGGACTTGACAAGGAAGGTCTTTATAGGTTTTCTTCAAAAACTCTTTCATCTGCAAAATAAATCCTAACAACGAAAAAGAGAATACAAAAATAAAAATGCAAAAAGAAAAGGAACACGGGTTGCCTTCCGAGAAGCGCAATTTAAAAGTCTTGCTAGACTCTATTTCTTTCTTTGAAATCATCCTTTATCTTTAAGCTCACTATCATCCAAGCTCATCATCATAACATTCTTTACATTTTCCATCCATGCCAAGCTTTTCCGGGAATAGCCCCTTCTAGCACTTTTAGCAGTAGTACTTTTAGTATGCTCACCTGCAAGAGAATCAATACTAACATGTGCCTCCAACGGATCCATTAGTAAAGATCTAGGCATAGAAGAAACAATATAAGAGTCATCAATATCAAGCACATAACATGGCTCTTTTAACACGGGACTCCGAACGGTGGAAGTTTTACTAAAGGTCACCTTGTCATCTCCTATTTCTAATGTCAACTTCCCATTCTTGACATCAAAAACTGCACCAGTGGTGTGCAAAAAGTGTCTTCCCAAAATGATTGGGATTTGAGAGTCCTCGGCCATGTCAAGTACTAGAAAGTCAACGGGAATGAAAAACTTACCAACCTTAACGGGTACATCTTCTAAAACACCCATAGGTTGTTTTAGAGAACGGTCTGCCATTTGCAAAGTAATATTGGTGCATTTCAAAGCACCCATGTTAAGTTTTTCGAACATAGAAAAGGGCATGACACTAACACTAGCACCTAGGTCGCAAAGGGCCTTATCAATGGTATATGTGCCTATAGTGCAAGGGATGGAGTAACTACCAGGGTCCTTAAGTTTTGGTGGAGACTTATTTTGCAAGAGTGCACTACACTCTTCAGTGAAAGCTACGGTCTTCATCTCATTGAAGGATCTATTATTTTTGAGGACTTCCTTCATAAACTTGGAATATGAAGGAACTTCGGAAAGCAATTCAATGAAAGGGACTGTTACCTTTAAGTTCTTGACGACGTCAAGGAACTTACCATACTTTGCCTCCTCTTTATGCTTGGCTAATCTTTAGGGAAATGGGACTTTGATCTCAATAGGAATATCGGGCTCTTTCCCCTTTAACATGGGCACCTCATCTTCAACATCAACAACCACGGGCTCATCATTAGCCTTACCACTTCTCGAGGAAATGGCATTTACAGTTTCGTGCGGTTGGTAACATTGTGAAGGCAGTTGCCCTTGGTTTTGGTGGGTATTAGAAGAGGCATATTGGGAAATTTTAGCTTCCAACAATTTGATGGCGGCATCCTTAGCTTGATCACTCTCTTGGAATTGAGCTATCATGGTGTCTTGCCTTTGAGCCAATTGCAGCATCATGGCTTCAAGTTTACTTACACCATTGTCACTCTGTTGAAATGTAGAGGATTGGATTTGTTCTAGGTTTTGTGTGAGAAGGGCTACTTGAGCTTGTAAAAGTGTCAAAGTGGGGTCTTCTTGCTTAGATTTCAATGGTATGGAGCGGGAATTTCTATATTGAGAATCGTGAATTGCCATGGATTCAATGGTAGTGTGAGCAATGTCAACATTGATTTGATCAAATCTTCCATTGTTAGCAGAATCCAGGATACGACGGGACTCTATATAACACCCATTATAGAATGTGATGGCAAGGACCCATGGATCTATCCCATGATGAGGACACTTCCTTTGCAAGTCCTTGTACCTCTCCCAGGCTTCATATAGGCTCTCATCATCTCCTTGTTGGACACCAGTGATTTGACTTCTCAACAAAGCGGTCTTTTCCGGAGGAAAGTACTTTTGGTAGAAGGCAAGAGCTAAACTCTCCCAATCGGTGATACCTAATGTAACCTTATCAAGGCTATGAATCCACAACTTTGCCTTGCCCCTCAAGGAAAATGAGAAGAGCATCTCTCTAGTTTGTCCTTGGGTGACTTCAGTTTGTCTAATAGTGGAGCAATAGTCACAGAAGTTTTGGATGTGAAGGTTGGGATCTTCTGTGGCATTGCCACTAAATTGGCTTCTTTCTATAAGATTGATAAAGGCAGGTTTGATTTCAAAGTTTTGGGCTGTGATTTGGGGTGTAGCAATACCCCTTGTAAGTGTTTCTGCGGTGGGTTTGGAATGGTCTGAAAGTCGAACCATTTCCTAATGTGAAGGTGAAGATGGAATATTGTTTGAAGGTTGATTGGTTTTTGTGAATGGAGATGAGAATGGATCTTCTTCTCCTTCAAGATTAGATAAAATATCCAAGTATTTCTCACGAATACGGTCTAAACTTGAAGAATCAGAAGCTTTTGAGATTTCGTTGAATAGCTTTCGCTTCCTACGCAGAGTTCTTTCTAGGTCGGGATCTAATGAGATAGGGGTCCCTAGTCTAGAAGATCTGGGCATAAGATTGAAAAGCTAAGATGAAAAATCAAGAGAGGTCTAAAGGAATTTGGGTTCCTAAAGACTAGATAAAACTAATTGCGATAAAAATCACAAGAAAAAGGAAAACTAAACCGTGCTCCCCGGCAACGGCGCCAAAATTTGACCGGGCTTGTCGCAAGCCCAATACAAAGATAAATTACCCAGACTAGGCTAATAACAAATTAATGTAATTAGGGAAGTAGGGGTCGATCCTCAGGGAGATGGTGTTTCCTATAGAATGTGAAATGTCTCGCAATTGGGTCTTATCTAATGAATATCTGGGTTTTGGGATTTTGATATCTAAACTAATATAAAGCATAAATGAAAACAAAATAAAAACAAATGAAAACAATAAAGCAAGTAATGAAAAGCATCTAGGGAAATAGGTTCACACATGTAGATTGACATATTGATGAAATTGGATATGGAACATGCAAATAATTCATTGTGAGTTCGTAAGAATGATGTGTTCATTACAATCATAGATCAGATGGTCTAGCAGGCGTTTTAGGCGATTTACTAGGTCTCAATCTACCATGTCATGCTTTGTCTATTCAATTCGCGCATCTCTACCTTGGAAAACAATTCCATTTTAGTCGATGATTTCCGGCCAGAAGTCGTTAACTATCGTTACAATCCAAACATGCATAGACACAACGTTTTAAAGGCACAATTTCTTTTATCCAATTAACATCTTTTAATCAATCTAACATGGCTACCCTACACCCTAGAAAGGTGACTACTCACTCATTATAATGTCTAAATCTAAAATGATATTAACAATGAAAACTAGGATTGACATGTTTCTTTGATTTTTGACAATAATTTAAGACTGTTTATAAGACGATAATAACGACGCTAATTGACAATCTAAGAAATGAAATTACGATTATAACGGTACTAAAATGAATCTAAGACAATATGTAAAGCGAATAACAATCAAATGGAAAACAATAAGAACATTAAACAAGGGATAAAGCAGAAATACCTATATGACGATCAATGACGATAATGATAACAATAATAGAAAATCCTTGCACATAATAAACGATCCACCAATTACAACGCTTGAACCACACAAAGTAGATTACAAGGATGAAATTCTTATTGGTCTAAACTAAAGTTTTGATATGAAAAGGACAGAAATAAACTAATAACTAAAGACTAAAGAAGAAGAAAATGAGCGAAGGGAGGCTAGTTCCCCCTTTCTCCTAATCTAGGTTTTGTAAAGAAATGTAGAAGAGAATTGTGTGTTGAGATGTGTTGAGAAGAGGGGCTGGAGCTCTCTTTATATAGCATTAGGGTTTCGTGGGGAAGGGGTCAAGAATTGAACATATAGGACAAAAAAAGGAAGTTGAAGCGATTTGTGCGGATCAGCAGGGATACCCGATCGGGTACACCACTTACCCGATCGGGTAAGTTGTATTCCAGGTCCTTTGATTGTCGTTTCATCTTCCTTTGCTTTGACTTGACTTCCATCATCCCCCTTGACCTCTTGAGTCGGGTTTGTTGATAGGGTTTGATGTAAAGCGATGATTGCTTTCGCCTAATTGATTGATCTTCCGACAACTACGAAACTGTCTTTGCTTCTTCTCTCTTTCGAATTAGTGAACCTTCTTGAAATGCTTTTCACTTGGTCAAGCTTGCTTCTTCAAATCGTCGGGTTCTAGGCAAATGCTCGGGAATATAGAAAAAGGGCGTAGAAACGTCACTTTCCCTACCAAACAGGTTAGAACACAGGAATTCGCCTAGAAGATGATATTAGCTCATAAAGTGGCTTAACAAAGCACAAATAACATACAAAACCGAGCTAAATTGGGGGTTAAAACCATACAAATATTCACTTATCATACGCATACTTTTGAGGGAGGTAGAAGTATCACAACATGACCTTAAGTGATCTACTAAAGACTTTATTGTAAAGACATCGAATCTTAGCTTCGAGATAGACTAGTTCTATAAGCTAAAGAGGTGTACTCATATTCATGTCATTTACAATCCTTATAAGTGGTGTGGCCAATTTGTTTTGTAGGCTCCCTACTTTGAGTTCAATAACTCAATTTCGACTTAGAAATTGAACTTTCAAAGTGAGAATCGAATTCTTAGCCTTTTATTATAATGATCCAATCATCATAATACTTATATGATCAATTTGAGTCGATATAATTTATTTTATTAGTGTAAGTAGAGTATGATGACAAGTTTTTAGAACTAAAAGTTTCAACAAACCGAGTGACTTGGGTTGAAAATCAAGTTACTAAATCCAATTACAACCAATGTCAATAAAAGGAATTGAACAAATTTCCATGTTAAACAAGGAAATTATAAAAGTTCTAAAAACAATGTCTCAAAATACATTCCAAAATTGAGACGATTCAAAATGAGACCAAGCTTCCATAGGTCTTCAATCATGGGTAGCTACCTTAGCTTCCCTTGAAGAGATTTCTTAGGCTTGCTTGTTCTAGTCTTTATCCTTGCTAGGATGCCCTAATTACAATTAAGTAGGGTAAGAATCACAACTCGTATCTATATACCAAAGTTGAGATCATAACATAAACGATAGGGATAAATTACCAACTGAAACATCTTTCCAGTTTTGATATCTCCTAGATATTTAGTGCAATTCCTCTTCCAATGCCCTATGCCATTACAATAATGGCACTTGTCCTCGGTTGAGGCACCTTTCTTAGGTTTGGGTGAGCTTTTCTCAATAGCTTTTTCCCTTTTCTTTGAAGGTGTAGGGCTTCTTCCCTTTACTACCACCTTTCTTGAACTTCCCCTTACTCTTATTATTAATATGGAGTACATCCTTGGAGGTGCTAACATTTAGCCTCTATATCTCTCTCAGCTTGCACGAGCATCTTGTGCATTTCATGAAGAGAGATTTCTCATGTTTTGCATATTGTAGTTTACCCTAAATTTCACATATGCTTTGATTTTCCCCAAGGAATGTAAGACTCGGTCGATAACGAGTTGTTCGGGAATGGTCACCCCATACAATTTAAGAGTCTCAACATGCTCAATCAATTTGAGTACATGAGGGCTAATTTTGGTCCTCTTTTAGGTTCATGTTGAATAATGTGGAAGCCGTCTCATATGGTAAGATACTAGGAGCTTGTAAAAAAACATGGTCACAAGCTTGGCATAGATCTCACAGGTCGTGCTCATCTTATGGCACTCCTTTGGAGATCGGCCTCCAACGAGAAGATAAAAAAGTTCTTGATTGCGGCGGACTCTTTGTGGCTAGCCTCATAGACTCGCCTTGTGTGGCGGTTGACCTTTCATTAGGTGCGGTGGGAGAGGCCTTGGCAAGGTAACAAAACCTGTCGTCACCCGTCGGGGCCAAGCAAAGTTGCATATCCCAATTGGTAAAATTAGCGCCATTCTTTTCTAACTTGCATCGAGCCATGAAGGATCGAAGCCATGAGACATTCGTGAGAGTTGGAGCATAGATGGTGGTGGATGAATTAGCATTTGCCATTGCGAATAAACAATATTAACTACAAATTTTTTGACATAAAGGAAATGTTAACATTTATCGAATTAAATACTTGTAAACATTTTAAACAAGTTTCAACATTTAAATAGTGACCTCTACCCAACTATTATAAATGATTCCGAGATCCAAATTCATATCAACTTGGGAACGGTAAGCCGATTCATCCCTTAT